>PVIJ01013839.1:0-43448 GCA_004024925.1 Scalopus aquaticus
GAAAAATATCGAATGGTTTCACTTATAACAGGACTATAGGGAGGCGGGGTGGGAGAGAGACACTCAGCGGTGGGGGGGGTGGGGGGAGGGGAGGATAAGGGCACAAAATGGAAGAGAGGAGAATACAGGGGACCATGGAGATGGATCACGGGTGAATTGGTGGTGGGCTGCCCAAGGGGAATACAAAATGTAAAAGACATAAATAACAATAAAAAAAAATAAAATAAAATAAAAAATAATAACAGTTCTATGGAACAGTAGCTTAAACTGTCTCTCACAAAGTCTGAAATCTTTTCAATGCTCAACCTTTCCTACATGGAAAGGTTCCTACACGACATACATCTCAGCAAAATCTTGAAAGACTCCTCCCTCAAAGCGAAGGAAGTGAAAGACAAGATAAACAGATGGGATTACATCAAAATAAAAAGCTTCTGTACAGCAAAAGAGACACTATAGCGCACTGCTGACGTCAACTTACTTCAGCAGTCGCCTGGCAATAGTATTGCACTGCATCAGAAAACGATGCAATCAACTCTGGATGATGTGTGCATGATGGTATTATGCAATTTGGTGCAATATTACATCATTCTAGGCTGATTTAGGATGTTGTTGCAGTCCTACTGGATAAATGTACTTGGTGAAACATATAAAATGAATTATATGAAATATCTTCAAAATGAGAGCTAATAAAAAATTTTCAAGGTTATATTCATGTCTAGCACACCAAGATACTACAGATTAGGGCCTTTTTAAGTCAGTAACGATCTCAGTGTTGACCAGTGTTATAGGTTAGCATATTCTTTAACCCAGACTTGTAGTAATTTATCCTAAAGAAATAAGCACTAAAATACAAATGGGTAAAGCAGTTATTTTGGGTTGTTTCTTACCCTAAGACATTGGAAACAACCCACATCTTTGGTAGAAAATTGCTTAAACAAAATATGTTATATCCATACATAGAATACTGCATTGCTACCAAAAAAAAAAAAAAAAAAACCCTCTATGCTAAGATGCTAAGATGGAAAAATGTTCAAAACATGGTGGCAACTGGAGAAAAACCAGTTTGCAAAAGGGTAAATATAGATCATTTAGATAAATTTTCAAAAGATGCATGTGCATCTGAGCACATTCCCACACATACATACTCACAAGCACACATATATATTCAATGTTAGCTCTGGGTCTCCCTGGGAAGCCTTATAACCAGTGATTTTTACTGTATTTTTTGTACATCTATGAATTCCCTCAACATTCTATAATAATAATGTACTGTTTTGTGTTACCCCACATTTATCAGATTTGTTTTAAGGGGTTAGGGTGGGATGGAGAAATGAAATCAGGAAATCAAAGAATATTCTCCCATCACCTCACTATGCTACTACCCCATGTCCCCAGGTTAAAAGCAACTTTCTAAACATGTTAAAGTGTATGCTTGCATTTATCTATCTATCTATCTATCTACCTACCTTGCAAATTCTTCTATTCCATGTTCTTAAAAAGCAAAATAAGAGCAGAGGAATTCAAAATATGCAAGTATAGCTAATAAAAAAAGACTTTCAAAACTCTAGGGACAGAAAATAAGTAAACTAACATTCTGGAGGCCTACATGCAAAACCAGGCTCAGTTTCTGCCACAGTGCCATTTGGTAGTGGACACTCCCTCACACAGACCCACCCCTCACAGATGAGAAAACTCAAGTTTTGAAAGATTAATAAATCACTTAAGGTTCTAGAGTGGGTTAAGTGGCAGAGTGCAGGCCTGATGGAGGGCTCTTCTCAAGCACAATATTGGTTTCCTTCTATAACAAAGCCTCACAACAGGGGCTTCAAACAACAGCAGTTATTCTCTCTCAAGGAAGCTTGAAGCCTGAAATCAAGATGTCAGCAAGTCACACTCCCTCTGAAACCTTGCAGGGCAGAATCTTGCTGCCTCCACTGCTGGTGTATACTAACAACCCCTGGCATTCCTTGACTTTAGTCATATCACTGCTGACTCAGCCCCCATTGTCACATAATTTGTTTTGTCTCTTCTTCTTAAAAGGACCCCTGTCAGGTTGGGTTAGGATCTCATCTAAAATCCTATTTCCCAATAAGGTGACCTTCTGTGGTGCCAGGGATTAGGAATTCAATGCATCTTTTTGGGAGATAGAACTTAACTTAAAACAGGGTCCAAGGAAATTCACATTCATTCCTCCATCACCATAACCCACTGATGTCAGGTCGTTTTATACGATGTCCTCTTCATAAGAGTTAAAGGTAACTTCTGCTTCAGGCAAAACTAACTCCAAAGTGCTCAGGACAGAGCACCCACATACTACTGTGAGGGCTACTTCACATACTACCCTGGCTCTCTTCACTCCTTGTGGGAATCAACCAAGTTATTTATCCTTCTAGTTCAGGATTGACTCTTGAGTTAAAATACACTCAAATGCTTTGTAAAATTTCAAGCACAAGACCAGTCTGGAGAAAAGCGATTTGCTTTCCCAGAGCTCCTAATTCAGGGTCAGATCAAATATCCCATGAACAGAGCGAGGAGACATGGTACTACTTTAATATGTTCTTGGTATAATTCATTGTCTCTGCAGTCTGCTTAGACTGCAAACTACCACCCCAGCGTTTCTTGATGGAATAGGTACTTTTCCTCTTCAATTTCTGGAGCAATTTCCAAAGCAGCAAGGGTGCTGCTGAAACCAGTAATCAAAAGCTTATCAAGACACCCTGTCAGATGGTAGTTTCCAGGCCAAGGTAGTTGACTCAGCAAATTGGAAAAGAAAACAGAACACTGCCTGGATGAGCACCAGAAAGCCCATCTATTTCACATGAGAGGACACACGGAGGATTTATGCCTCTCTAAGAACACCCACTCTGGAACTCTCAAATTCACTTTCCAACATGCTGCTGAGCGAAGTGCCATTTGGATACTACTGGAACAAGAGAACCACCTCCTGGGCTGTGTTTTTGCCTCACTGTTGCAGAATTAGAAACCTGTAAAGGTGAACAGCCTCCCATCTGCCTCCACCTCTCTGTCTCAAAAAGCTGACGGATGGCTGACGGATGGCCCAGAGAGACAGCTGGTACTGGGGAGCCTTCGTGGGGCCTCCCACCTGTACTGCAATCATATGCGAAAAGTCAGAGGCCTCCGGTGAGTGTCAAGCTGTACTTTTCATGGCAAGCATCCCGATGGCCCTTCACAGCTAACAGCAGTGGGAGGCTGTACTTCCTGCAGCGTTACATGGCACGCAGGCCGAGCATGTAGAGGACAGGCACGCAGTCCCTCTGGCCTCAGCCTTGCCAAGGTCTTCCCACAGTCATCTCTCCCACACCCTCCACCTCCAGCACCTCCTTCCCTCTGTCAAGATCTTCCTTCATTTCCAAAACCCTGAACTTTGACTTGTTAACAACTTAGTCTGCTTTTTAAAAATTGATTTTAAAAATGATCTATCTAAAAGGGTGATGTACAATATAGTAGTTATTATTCATGTTCGACTATTCACATTTAAATGACTTAAAATAACGTTTAAAGCCCAGGTCCTCAGTTGCTCTAGCCACTTGTTAAGTGTTCAGTGGTGACATGTGGTTAAAGGTCACCACACTAGATAGTGCAGTTGGAGAACATGTCCATGACCACATAGAGTTCTACTAGATAATCTGCTCAAAAGGATACAAAGAAAATGTCTCCCCTCCCAGAAGCCAACCTGTGGCTCATCTTTTTTGTATCTTTACAAAGATTTTTTTTTTAGCTCCCCAAAAGCATGGTAGATGCAAACTCTTTCGTTAAAACAAACAAGAAAGATCCCAAACAAGCTTTCCTTAATGAACCCTGGCTACAATATTAAGTGTACCGAGAGTGCTCCATTCTTTTCAATGGCCTCCTACCAATGTCCAATGCACTGTGACCAGGACAACCAGGCACCATCCTGTCATTAATATCACCCTTCTCAGTGCCCCCAAGTACCCCTGCTCCTTTCCCTCCCAACACTTTCACCCCATTTCCAGTCTCCAAATCTCAAACTCTTTCCTAAGTCTTTCACTTGCCTCTTACTCTAATAAAAACCTGGTTATTGTTCCCAGAGGAAGATGACTTCCCTATCTTTAAACTAGAAGCAGCACTTTCTCTCTTATACACATTCTCAAAACTTATCTTCCTCCTGGTGAATTCCAAACCAGCTGACTTCCTCTGGCAGCACTCCCAGCTATCCTCAGCCTAACACACCCAATAAAACTTCTTGTCATTACCTCCCCAACCTTCTGCCACCAGATCTTTCATTCATTGAGAACAATGGCACCTGCTTCAATGCCTTGATCTCCTCCCCGAATTCTGCAAACATTCTCTCAATCTCAGATGGCTCATCCAGGCAACACCTGGCTTCACACATGTCCCTAACCTTTTGTGGTCATCCCAATTCAGCCACCTATACCCACCAAAAACATACACCATCACTGAATCACCTGTGGAAGCCTGATCTTAGCATCCCACTCTCAGTGGGATGCTAATCAAGACTTCCAGCCATGATGACCAATCATTAACCTTGCCATTGCCTCCCACCCTTCTTTGCACTGTCTGGATAGTCTGGTATGTTTTTGAACACCCCCCCTAGAAAACAAACTTGACTCCCTTGCCCCTCCCTCTATCATACCCACCCGTTGAAAAACCCTGCCAAGACAAACCTAGTGAACGGCCTTCACCACATCTCTCACCACAGTAAGGTGACTAATGAAATGTGGAACTTTTAAAATAAAGAGCTAGTTGGTGGGAAATACAAAATGGAGCAACTGATGTGGTAAACAGTATGGAAGTTCCTCAAAAAGATAAAAATAATAGTGCTATAAGGCCCAAAAATCCCATTTCTGGATATATATCCAAAAGAATTGAAAACAGGGTCATAAAGAGGTATTTGTATACCCATATCCATAGCACTACTCACAATAGCTGAAAACTGGAAACAAACTAAATGGCTATCAAAAGATGAAGGGATAAGCAAAATGTGGTTTCTGTGTGCACTGGAATATTACACAGCCTTTAAAAGGAAGGAAATTCTGACACATGCTAGCATATAGGTGAACTTTGAAGATATTATGCCAATGAAATAAATCCATCACAAAAGAACAAATACTATGTAAGTCCACGTTTATGATGTGTCTGAAACAGTCAAATTTATAGAAACAAAAAGTGGTCACCAGAGTATGGGGGGAGGGGAGGAAAAAGGGGGAGTTGTGTAATGTATATAGAGTTTCAGTTGTGCAATATTAAAAGGTTCTATACATCTGTTC
This sequence comes from Scalopus aquaticus, assembly GCA_004024925.1. Lineage (NCBI taxonomy): Eukaryota > Metazoa > Chordata > Mammalia > Eulipotyphla > Talpidae > Scalopus > Scalopus aquaticus. The sequence continues at coordinate 5,271 of PVIJ01013839.1, forward strand.
ACAGCAACATGAATATACCTGCTGTTACTAAAACGTTTATTAAGATGGTAAATTTAATACTGTATATATTTTTGGCAACAACAAAAAATGCAAAACAATGGGTCATGTTCTGTGGAGACCCAGAAGGCAGACCCTCTTATGGGAGCATTCAACACCCCATTAGTCAGCATACACAGTCACAGTCATCAAGGCTGAGGGTGGTTTCTATCCTTTTTGCATTAGCAATTGCAAGATCAAGATTCATTCTGATGCTCTGAGTCAAATAAGGAAAAATTAGAGAAATTAACTAAGGACCATTGAGGGTATTCGCCATTGTATTAACTATTAGTCTCCAACAGCTTAAAAAAAAAATAGCTTTTCTAGCTCTGCCTCTCACAATTCATTCATGCTCATTAATATGCAAACATTAGTTCTCAGCTGGCAGTGATTTCATGAATTTTTAATTTACATGGGATGAGCCAGAGATTAAAACTTTACACAAAAGTGAACCTATAGAGGATTGTCTGTGTCATTTTAATCCCTTGATTAAGAGTCTCCAAATGAATTCATTGGTATCTCACATGAACTACCATCTGGGAATTAGCAAAGCAAGTCCTATATGAAATTTTGCCTTTTGAGTATTTCTGTTTAGAATTACTTTTTTTAGAAATTTGTTGAGAAATTTTTTAGAAATTTCTAGTATTTGTTTAGGGATCATTAAAAACAATGGAACCAAAGTCATTCTTTATCATCAGTCTTAATTTTGGAAAAATTTCAGGCAACCTGCTTATAGGAATCCCAACATGATAGAAAAGTCACAGTAATTTGTGATGTGTGACTAATATGTATGAAATACATTTCAGCATAAAGGCAATCAGATAAGAAAAGCAAGTTAGAGAGAAATTGAGACACACTAAATAAAGTTCCTAGTAGAAATTCAAATCAAATTTTGGGTTATTAATTCCAAAGTAAGAAAGAAAAGGCTTTCTCTTTTAAGGGCAAGGGCAAACAGAAATATAAATCACATATGTAATTTAAAATTTTTACAAGCCTTATTAAGACAGTAAACAAAAGTAAAAGCACTTTTAATAATTTAATCCAATATATTTGAATTATTCTTGTATCAATTCATCAATATTTTAATAGTTATTAATAAAATGTTCTCTCTCTTTTTTTTTTGCTAAATCTGGTGTGGACATTACACTTACAACATCTCTTAGTTTGGTACAACCACATGTAAGTACTAAAGACCACATACAGCTACCACGTTGGACAACACAACTATAAAAGCAAAGAAATATGTTCTTCTAATAGGACAGAGACTAACGCTTGAAATGATAGCGTATCTATAGATTTCACTCTAGTGTGTTCTCATTGTATTCCCCAAATAATCACCAGCAACAGCTTGCCTATTAGCAGCTCTTTTGGCTAAAGCCCTATTAACTCAACTTTGATCATTATTGTAGCATCATCTGAAACTTGACAAAATCAACTTACTACTATTGTGTTCCTAGTTTTTTAAAGCCATAAATTGACTCATTTTGAAAATATATTTCTTCTCCTAAACAATATCATCTGTGATATCACAGGTATAATATTTTAATTGTATTTGTTAAAAGAGCTAAAGCAAATTAAATATTTAACACTTAAAGTTTTTTTGCTCTACCTAAAGCCAGCAGCAAAGTAAACTGCAAATTGTTCTCATTCCCAAATCAGTTATGGCATCATCCTTCAAAAGTTTTCCATCTGGCACAACAATCGCAGATAAATGACTCTCTGATTCCCTGGCACTGAAGAAATACACAACATTTGTAAGTTTCAGTGTGGAAGACCATCTTCATCATGAGTAAAACAGACCATTCCCTTCTGCATGGCACCACCACAAACCATAGTAAGGGGGTATTTTCTCATTTGTATTCAGTTTTTTAAAAGTTGCAAAGGTGAGGTAAAAATATTGCCCTAATGATCAGTGGTGACTCAGTCCCAAGGGAGCCCACTTAATGATGGCTGCTAAGGTTTTCTGAACTTAATGCAAACACTTCTCTAAGTGAACCTATATCATTACATCACTGTGATGATTTTTATCATGATATATTATGAGATATGTTTCCCTCATATAATGGGCACTATGACCCTAGGAAGGAGGCATTGTTACCTCCCTGCTCTTCCAGAGGAGGGAACAAGTAGCAGTCAGTAGTTCCCCCCAGTCACGGAGCAATCAAGTGGTGGACGTGATTCAAGGCCAATGTAGCTAACCCTGGAAACCCTGTGCTGTTATCACCCTGGGGATTACAAATGGATTAAAGATACACATTTTATGGTCACAAACACAAATCCCTTAAAGACAAAATCATTGCCCATGGGATACAGGGACTGGGGCAAGGAATATCCTCTAACACAGGTAGGAATGGGAGACAAGGAGAATAAGTTAGAAAACCCTAAGATGTCTTGTGTAAATTACAGTGGAGAACCCACCCTACAGAATAAAGAAAAAGGCATAAAAATTCAAGGTAACAAAGATTCCAAAAACATAAAGGGAAGAAATATAAAAGGATGGACAGACTGATGTATGGCCATAGGATGCACGGACAGATTGATATATGGACAGATGAATAGACAAATGAATGAGCAAACAAATATTCAGATTCAAGAGCAAACAACAGGAAGAATTATAAAGGGATACCCCACTGCACTAAACATCCCAGAGGGACCTATCAGGTGATTGCTGTCATACCAGTCACTCTCAAAGGCATCTTGGGAACATTATTCTCTTCCCTGGGATCAAAGTTGAGGTGAGCTGTGCTGACAGCCTCATTATGTGGCATCACACGTGCAATGGTACTGCAGCCTAGAAGAAGATGACAGTCCACTTACATGTACTCCCTATGGGCAGAATGCACAGCAGCCGCGTTGCTATAACGCCACAGAACAATCGCCGATGACAGGACATCGAGGATGGCATCAAACTAGGAAAAGGAGACATGGCATTAGTGGTTTTCCAAAGTTAATAGGGCATGACTATGAAGACACAGGGAAGCTGTGCTCTGACATGGAACATCTGAACCAGTGACCTCAGAACAAAGAGGATGCAGGCCATTCATCACCCTCAGAGTAGAACCTGGGATGCAAGAGCCGGGGGCACCTCACATGGTGGCAATCCAACAGCTCCTCCTTAGGCCTCACACTACTCCTTCAGTCTGAGAAACCACACTCTGCAGGAAAAGCGGACGGGCTCTGCTCTCAGGTCCTCACACCTTGCTCTCTAGAGATAAAGGGGATTGCACAGTTTTGACAAACGGGAACTGGTTTCTCCACAGCAGACAAGATAATTTCAGCATTTTCCCAAAATACATATTCCAAGTGAAAGATTCAAGGTAAGGGTTCCATGTTTTTGTCTCTCAACGGATCTGTTCTACCAAGGATCTAGGGGTAAGAATAGGGTTACCTAGGGGCTCTGGGCAATTTGTCAACACTTTGAAATTGCTGCTTTTGTTGGGGTAACTGAGTGAATGTGTGAGAAAAAGAAGAGACATAAAAGAGGGAAGGAAGGAAGGAGAGAGGAGTAAAAGTGTGTGTGTGTGTTGCACATTTTTCTAGAGACAGCCACATCTTTCAAAAGATACTGAAAAGAATCTGCAACATCCCAAAACACTAGGTTCTCATAATGAAGGGAAGAGTGGGTTTGGGAACAGGAACACACACCCTCAGGTACAGGAAACCCTAACGCTACACAGGTGAGATATTTAAAGGAACTCTGTATGAGTTACTGCACCAACCACACTTTTCAGCTAGAAAATTGCCAGCAGGTATTGAAGGGGTATGGGGAAACTTCACATCCAAGTTTTCAACAGGACTAGACTTTAAACATCTCAGACCCGCTTCTATAACCAACTTCCATCAGGAAGCAGGCTCAGAACCCAGGTTACCACCAGTGGGGCTACAGACAGACTTATCCTAGGGCCAGGAGCCTCATCTTAAGTCCCAACACCTCTGCTGCAGCCACCAAATACTCTGGTGTGTGCCCACTTTCAAACCTATAACCTTGAACGGGAAAAAAGGCTGAAGCATTTCTCAAGCTAGTTGTGGAAAATGTGGCTCCCCTAATCTGTTCTGGAGACTTCTACAGTGTCCTTGGAATTCACTTCTATTAAAATGTGATTCTGTGAGTAAACTATTTCCATAAAAGGTATGGGTGTCATGCTAAGCTCTCATCTCCTAACCACCCTCTTCACCGATAGCCCAGGGTGGGATCACAGACTTGGGAAAAAACGTGCAAAACTCGATAAAAGTACATTTTCAGGTTACTTACTGCAAACCCAAAAGCAGAGGCGCTGTACCTCATTACGGAGACAGCTAAAAAGAAAGAAAATATTGTTCAGAATATTTTAAGACCTCATGGATATTTTCTCTCATTGTTGAGCATATTAATATACTTGATATGGCTTCTTAGACATCAATGGAAAAGTTCCAAGAAAATAAAAAATTAAAACTATACTGGTAACATCTGTGAATTTAAAAAAGGAATGAAGAGAAGATACCAGATATCACCTGCAACAGCTTCTCGTTCCAGTGTGTTCTGAAGAGCCAAAGGGCCAGCTTCAGAATGAAAATGCTTAAGCAGTTGTCAAATGACAGTTAAGATTTTGAGAATTTATCAACTGGGAATAGAGACCTGGAAACTATATTAAACTTTCACATGACCATGCAACCATTCAAACTGTTCCCACGTCAGGCTCACTAAGGCATCTGTCATTGCTAACATTGTGAGAAAAAAATTCTTGCCAACCAGAGCTTTAAAAGTCCAATGTAGATTTCAATAAAACCATTAAAAAAAAAATAAATTATCTTAAACAGATGCCCACAAACATAGATGCCACAATTAAAATGAAGTTCTTTTATTCAAAAATCTATCTGGGGTGTGATTGGAGTGGGGGGAGAGGCAAGTCAACTGGCAGCACTTTTGCCAAATTCTGTGAGCTGTCGTATGCCAAAGCAATGTAGCTTCAGCGACTTGTCTCTGTTTGACCTAATAAAGGCAGGTTTTCAAACAAAAGTCATATTTAAGCAGAGCCCACCCTTCAACAAAGAACGTCACCTACCCAGTGGGTCAGCAAATCTCTGAAGCGGACTGTTTCAGGCTCGGGTGTTGCAAGTTCTCACTCATGGAGTAAGAGGCTTGGATGTGGACACTGGGTCAATACCTATTTGGACCCACTCAGTTTGCCACACATCCCTTCTCTGGGACCCACTCTCCATCTTACCCACTAGGTCCAGTAATAGGCCCCAGGACAACTGTAACGGGCTTTGTGTCCCTGCCCCCAGTCTTCATGGAGTCATCTAATTCCATGTCAACCAAGTGCATTTCAGTTTAAGTGAATGAGGAATTGAGACTGAGAGTCTAACTGGTCAACTTGCGTTGTTGAAATTTAAACTTGTAAACAATAGAACTAGGGTTTGCCATTGCTTGTTATATAAATTGAGGAGTGGAGAAGCAAGCACGGGGTAGACACAACATGGGGGAAAGACAGAACCACTGGCTTCCTAAAATTTCTACCCCTTCCTAAAACATCCATATTCTAATCCTCTGGCTGTGAATAGAGGGTGCAATCCATTAAATTCTTAACTCTGTTTTGACATGAGCCATTCCATTTCCCTTGCTGTGCTCCCAGCAGCATAGGGAGAAGGTCAGAATCAGTCATATGCAGTAACTGCTGTAGCTTCATGGAAAACACTGGTATGGCCCTGCAAAGGGGCATGGGACCTTGAGAATAATTAAATTCACAGGCCACACTGGCAAGTAGAAAAAAGCAGATCCCAGCTAGGTTGCCCTGAGCACTGGGATGCCCTGAAGAATGCTGAACCTGGTTCACAATAAGAAGCGCTAAGCTTAATGTCATAGAAATAAGTCAAAATAAGTATTTGTCTTTTTCCTTTATAAGCTGTTAACAGAATATCATAGCTTTGGGCTTACTGTGGGTTATTTTATTAGCAATCGAAACTGTTTTAAATACACTAACATTTTGCACAGACACAGCCAAAACATACGAATAGCACAGCTTGAGTCCTGCTATCTCTACGTGGGCAGTATAGACTGAAGGGCACCACTGGGCCAGCAGGTCACTTGCCACCCCAAGACACCACTGCCTCCCCCACAGTAATCCAAAACTTTAAAATGTTCCAATCAGGGGCCTCCCTGGTGGTGCAACAGGTTAAATCTCAGCACTGTGAAGGTATCCAGAGCCACTGCAGCACGAGTTCAATCCCCAGCCAGGGAGCTTCCCACATGGCTCAGCAGACCTCTCTTGCTTTGCCACTGTTCTCCTCAGCTGTGTATTTCAGTCACTCCACCTGCTGTGCTCCCCACTCTGTCTCTGATGAATCCTTTCACTCCTCCCTCCACACACCCCTCTGGCCTACATCCCAGCTTGTATGCATAAATAAATAAATCTTTAAAAAAAAAAGTTCCAATCACATTATTTTCGTAACACCAGACATTTATTCAGTGGGCTATAGATTTCAAAGGGGTGTACACCCACTTTATTATATTGAGAAACACAAGGAACCTTATTTCAGAGCGTGAAATCCAACAAAACTGATGGCCACAAAATGGTGGGGTTTCCCTGACTCAATTGAGTCAGTGTCCATTATTCCAAACAGTCTCAGAATTATACTGTGAAGTTCTGTTTGTGTGAGTCACTTAAGCCTGCTCAGTTAATGAATAACTTCAAGCACAAGTGGAGTATTAATATTATTCTATCCCCCATGCACCCAAGGAAATGTGAGCAACAGGGCTCCAGGTTGACCCAGAGTCCTTAATGGAAGGGAAGGATTAACATGTATCATTTACTTACAAATTGGTTCTATCTTATGTCCTTGATGAGATGGAAAGGGAGAAAAAGCCAAAAATTGTGAAGGGAATTAAGGATACACTGAAGGGCCCTCCACATACCCTAAGTCAGAAACATCCCTTTGTAAGTGTCTCTCCAGGATTAAATACCAAAATAAAATCATGAGCACAGGACAAGAATGGCAGAGGTTAGCAGATCTCTGTAGTGTCAAAGAGTAACTTCATTTCTTTTTTTTTTAGTTCATAATTCAATATGACATCCTAATTTTAGGATGAGAAGAGACTCAAAGGAAAAATTCAGATTTGTTCAAATAGCCCCCTACTCCTATGGAAAGAGAACAAACTTTAATCAAATTTCCAACTTCCTTCATCCTAAAATGGGTTCCTTTGACAATAGCAAGCCTAGGCTGGGAAGGCCCATCAAAGCAGAGAGTATAGGTAGACACCTTTAGAACCCCATGAGTATGTGACTGAGAATAGGTGAAAGCCACCATAAGGTCAACAAAAGACCAGAGGAGACCATAAGGTCAGGCTAGATTCAACCACAGACAGCAGACAAGGCTCTTTCAATCTCAGACAACTGTACTTGCCAGCTGGCAAGGCCCACGAACATGTGGAGAAGCAAAGCTCTCCTATCAAGGCTACACTCAGTCAAGGCAGGGGCTCATGGTAGTGAAGTCACCATGGCTGTCAGCATGCAGTCCTGGGCCCGTGTAACAAGCACCACAGCTGTTCTAGAATATGGTACGCGAGTGCCAGCACACTCCAAATTCATCTGGATAGCACTACTCTCAGAATCCCTTAGGTACAGTTTCAAGAATGTTTCAATTCCTCACTTTTCGAATTCGCCTCCATCGCTCATAACTTACACATGAACTGAGGATCTGGTGGCTACCAACAGCACACAAGGCATGCAATTGCAGCCCATGGAACTCCATGACGATCCCCCAGAATGCTAAGACCTTGAGTTCTCCCTGCTTACTCCCTGTGGTGAGAGTGGAGGTAGACTATCAACTGATTAGGCTAGCTTTACACACCCAACAGTACACACCTACTCTACAACAGAATACCACTCACTTTCCTGGCTTTTACTTTTTTTTTCCCCATTAAAACAGTGCTGTACATGTTAAAATGTTCATAAGTAAAATGAAAATCTATAGTTTGGGAGGTCTCCCTACTATCCATTTCCCATGAGGGTAAAAGTACTCTCACTCTCCTCTGGAGAACAGCACCTCCCCTCAGACTACATAGTTTGGGTGTGATGAAATAATTAACTCCACTCTACAACATCTTTGTCTTATTGGCAAAGTAAAATGACTCAAAGATGGCATAATTCAACTTGAAACATGAGAAACTATCTGAGTTTTTGTTAAAATTACGAGGGGGGTGTCTTTTTGGGAGGAGGTTATAGAATTGAAAGCATGAAAATGGGAGGTACAGGTAGCAATTGTTTCCTATATGGGGAAAGGCTGTCTCAGAATGAAGCCAGCACAGCAGGAAAGCAGACATTACAGATAGACACAATTCAGACCGCTGGTGACTGAATCTCTGGAATTTGCCAGCCTGAAATCTGTCCCTATATTTTTCAAATAAGTTAGCCAGTAACTTCTTTTAGTTTGCTTAAGCCAGTTGGAGTTGAGTTTATATTGCCTGTAGCCAAATGGATTTTAATACAGTCTATCTTGAGTCAGTAATTCCAAATTTAAGAATCTCTTTAAATGCCTGAGAAATAGAAAAACAACTCTCTTACAAAAGGTTCATAGTAGGTTGACATGATTTATAATAGCAAAAAAATTGCACACAACCTAAATGACCAGACATAGGGTGATGATTAAACTATGGCCCAAAAACTAAGCTATATGCAGCTATTGATAAATGTTTACAAAGAGTACTTGTTAGTTAATACTTACAGTAGCATATTAAGTAGAATGATATTGATGATAAACAGGCAGGTGGTAAGTTTGCTGCTATCAGTATTTAAAGTCATAAGAAAGGATGTGTCTGGGACAGGGGAGTTCTGGCTATACAGGGGCAAACTGAATAGGGAGATTTGAAGACACTTCACTGTGTCTTCAAAGGTGAAGGTGAACAAAGACTTAGAAGAAATAAGGGATTGACTCATGCAGTCACCTGAAAAGAAAATGGGAAGTGTCAGCGGAAAATGTGAAAAATTCATGCAAAGGTCCTGAGATAGAGCACCTGGTGTGTCTGAGGACATTTTGTCTGAAGCAAAAGGGAGCTAAAGTAAAGTTATATGAGATAACAGGTTTCCTTATTATATGAGCAAAAAGTTAAGTAGAAAGAGGAAAATGCAAGATGATACATGGGATATAATGAGCTTTACAGTGCAACCATTTTTCCAAAGAATGCGTTGAAAACAATTTTAAAAATAACCATCAAATGCTAAGTGGCTAATCTTTGATGCATTTAAATATTTGCATGGACTTCTTTCTTTTCTACTTCTCATATTGTCTACATTTTCTACAGTCATGGTTTTGTGACCAATTGAGTCAGAAAAAGAAATATATTTTACTTGGGGGAAAAAAATTACCCAGCTCGTAAAAAGAGTCGAATATCTAAAACAGAATAGCAGAAACCAGATTTATGATGCACGTTTGGGAGGAGAGGTTGCACTGTGAGCTCTTGAATGCATCTAGCTAACAGCGAAGTATACTGTCATACATGTCTTTATTTTCTGAAATCCATCCCTCTAGGTCAAATCACGTACATGAGAGGATTGCTAATGCCCCAAAGAGCTGGAACACGACAGAGGGCTAGGCAACCCCGGGGTGCAGAACACAAGCAAAACGTCACACCCTGTTTATGGGACCCCCTACCTCTCAGGTTTCTGCTTGTTCTACACTCTACTTTCATTTATGTGTCAATGGGGTAATCAAAGCTACACTCCCAGAAGCACACAGACAACAGAAGTCTTAAATAAATATTTACACAAGCCTGGATAAAGATCAGAACTTCTTTAAGTCACACTCAGGTCAGAAAGCATGTCAGCTGGAAACTCAAATTCAAATAAAAAGACAGCTGGAAAATGGAGGGGACCCAGGCAACCCATTGTTAGGGCAAAGACAAATGCAAATCACACAGCTGAATAAGCATCAGGCTATGTGAGAGGGCAGTGCAGGTTCAGACAAAACGCCTTGGAAATGTACAGAGAGGTGAGAGTGCCAGGAAAGCAACTGAGGGTCCATGCCTAGCCCTTCAACAACCTTAAACAAAGAATGCCATTTCAATTGCAGACTAGATTTATACCAACAATAAGGACCCATCTGTCATTCTCTCCAAAGTCAGGCAATAATTACCTTGAGCCTTAGCACTCTTTAGCAATACCCCAGGCCCCATAACACATCCAAGTTGCTAAATTATGTGACCAGTAAAGCTCTGTTAATAAATCAATCCCACTTTAATTAGACCACCTCTGTCAGTCAGAGGCCTGGCAACAACCTTAGCCACAGCCACATAACCAGCTCAACTTGAGAACACATTTTTGCATCATCTACCTTCAGTCTGAGGGTCTCATGCTTGCTGCAACCTAGGCAGAAGTAGAGCTAAGAAGGGTAAAAATTAATTGGTTTATGTTTTAACCCATCTCAACAAAAGAATCTCTAATAGCTTCCAGATCTCTTCCACCCATTCAAACAACATGATAACGTGCTACAAAAATACATGAGAGGAAGCTGAATTCAGTAATCACCACAGGAAAAAAGGAAAAAGCAATTTGAAAGAAAAATCAATAAAACTACTACTCGACCAGCTATGACTCATTTTAGGCTTCACAATCATTTAACTTTTGAGTTTATCTGTCCAGATCAGAATTTACAAATTAAATCCAGAAGTTTGTATGATTTACATAGTATTAATCAAATACCAGAATAGGGTGCAAACATTTTTAAATCAAGGACTTCACAAATTAAGAAAAAACAAACACCTTAATTTTGGGTTTCTCTCAAAAAAAAATTGAGATGTGAGGTCTCCCTGGTGGTGCAAGGGGTTAAGTCTCAGCAACTATGAAGCTATCCATAGCCACCGCAGCATGATTTCAATCCCTGGCCAGGGAGCTGATCCACATGGAGCAGCAGACTGCTCCTGCCTCGTCCACTGTTCCCCTCAGCAGTGTATTTCAGTAGATCCACCTGTTCTGCCCCCCACTCTGTCTCTGGTGAATCCTCTCACGACCCCGCACCTCTGGCCTATAACTTAACTGTTGTATGTATAAATAAATATATCTTTTAAAAAGAAACTGAGATGTGCTGGCACTGGGTTGTCCCTTCTCCCAGCAGTGGCAGAGCTGCACTGTGGTGAGGCCTGTGCTCCTGGGCACCTGCAGCATTAGCCTCAGCTGGCCTCACTCACCTGCCCACCCCATCTATGTATAGGTGACCGGGTAGACGTGCATGTTGAACTTTAGATGTAGCCCATGAGCAGCTTAAGGGATGGACAAAATGATCACGTGCCCCGTAAGAAATATTTCAGTCAACTACAGACCGTGTGGTGTGACCTCTATGTGGCAATCTCTATAAATAGAGTAAGTGTGAAGTAGGTTATACCGCCCAGAGTTAAACTCTATAATTTTTATACAATGAAGAAATCTCCAAAGACATAGTCCTCACAATGGATCCCTTTGTTAAGCAATGTGTGCTGTAGCCTCATCCTCATCTCTGCAGTTCCCAGCAAAATGCCTGCTAAATATCCATTGTGCTGCATGGACAGTAGCCTCTGGTATCTCCTCCTGTAAGGTCCGACTCTGGGCCAAATTCAAAACTGTGCCATGGACCAGGTTCTCAAAGCATCTACCATCCTTTGACATCCTAATCTTCCCAAGAACCTAAGAACCATTAGTGAACCCCACACAGGCACTGTCCACCCACTCAAACCCTTTCCAAGAGCTCAGTGCAAGGATGAGTCTCTCTTTTTCACACGATGAAGAGGTAGCTAACTGTGTTCACATAGTGACTCTAAGATCTCTCTCCCCCATCCCCCCACCCTGTACAACCCACAGCAATGGTTGGCTTGAAGAATTAGAAAATAATGCCCTTGAGCTTACTACTATGGGGGCAGCGAGTGACATTTTAGATTACTTACTCTCACTGGGTCACTCTGCAATGAAGACGCATTTGCATCCAGGTTAATAATAGGAAACCACCACCAAAATGTGTTGCCTACCCTCCTCCCTGACATCCTCCTATTGGTGCCCCAGCCTGAACCTCTACCCCAGCCCATCCTCAACTCACTTTGAGTCAAAGTCAAAGTTATTCTAAAGGATGCAGCTCCATGTGCTGCCTCCTCCCCTGTTGCTACAGGGCACAACTGAGGAGTGCCCAGGGAACCCAACCTATTAAAGGGGGAAACCTATGCTCTTGTTCTAAGGGTTTGGGCCCATCCCTGTGCATGAAAGCTAAGTAATCAAATTCTCGTGTGTGCAAAGATTTACTGGGTGAGAGGTTCAAAGGGGATAGGGGAGAGGAGGACTTCAAAATAGGAACTCCTAATCAAACTCTGAAATCAATCACATGCCTCACCCCCTAAACACTTAGCCAAACAGGAAGGGCCCAAAGCAAATTGGCCAAGGACCCAGAGCAGAACCTCCAGGAGGAGGAATCTGCAAGGCACGTCCCAGCAAGAAAAAAAGCAAGAGGTTGCACAGGGCCCAAAGGGCTGGATGAGGAAGAGGAATCAACGTTCAGAATGCACCACTCAATTTGTATCCACCACAAGGTCAAGATGGTGGTCGCCATCATCTCTCAAGAGAGCAGGATCAAACCACCTACCAAAGCCCTGAAGCCAGAAAAGGAACTGCAGGTGAGAGCCAGCTGAGAAGCTGTGTGAGGGCCTATACAGAAGCAGAAGCCTCCTCCCAACCAAGAGGAGCAGCAGGCTGAAGTAGGAACAGGAACAGGAGGCTCCTCCAAGCACCCAATGTCTTTCAAATGCTACCCTGAGGCTCTATACCACTTCCTGGTTTTAGCTGTCCTCATTCAAGCAGTCAGGTAGTAGAATGGAGAGACTCACAACTTTCTCCCAATTTCCCCAGCTGGTTTTGTTCAGAGAAGGGGCACCAAGACCCAGGGCTTCCTTACACCACCAGCTGCACCTGCTTATTCCACCCCCACCCCCACAGGCCTCCTCACTGCCTTCCTGACTGGCCTGCTTATCTCCTCCGGTCTCCACTCAAAGCTCACCTCAGAGGCCTGCCTTGGCCACGCCATTTACTACAGCAACCTGCCTCAGCTCACACATGTTAGGTCCCTTATCTTGTGCTACATTTTCTTTATCTAGAGTCCATATCATCTTCTACCACTCTATTTGTCCTACATATGAATACTTTGTATCATCTACTCTGCCCCACAATCAAAAGTAAGTGCTACAAAGACTGTAAGCTTTGAATTGTTTTGCTTTGATGTCTGCAAAATGCCTCAAACAATGCATGAACACATGAAAGCATTCAGATTGATTGACTGATATAACACCTTCCACTTAGCTCCAACCTGCAGAAAGAAAAAGAGCTGACTGGACTAAGGGTCCATCACACCAAGAGGCCCAAGCTGCATAACCAGGTGGCCATCACCTGCACCAACGGAATGGCAGCCAGCACTTTGTGGGACCCAAAGAGTAACGTGCCTCTGTTAGAACATTATTTTAAGGAGAATGTGGAGCATCTGCAAATGGCAAGGCCTAGGACAATGGGAAGAGCAAGAACAGTCCTGAAGCCAGAGAGCCAAGAGCTAGCACCAACAGTACACAAAAACAAAATCACAAAGAGAACTGAGGAGCATCTCCAACCTTTATCAGGGCACCCTCACTCCCTCCAACACACACCAGACATTTGCTCTACTTCAGTTAGCATCATATGAAATGCATCCAATTCCCTTTCCAAAGTGGGAATTGACATTACTGAAACATGGGCAGATGACGGCCACTTAGCAGGGAGTGACCAGGTTTAGAGATTCTTGAGGCTACACACACATGGGAAGCACCAATTCAGGGACAAAAAGCTGAGCTCAGCTTTCCATGCCAAAGGTTCTTCAGCAGCACAGCACATTTCCTTTGCTTCTTCAGTACACTGGGAATAAAGAGGCAGCAGAGCCGCCTGAAACCACGGTTACCCAACTTCTATAAACATTTACGGACCATGTTCAATGGAGTAAACAATCTACCATCCCTAGTTACAATATTGGTTTGAAAAGCCTCACTTGCCAGAACTGCAGAGCCAGGTTCTTGCTGAATATTAACTGTACATTTCCAAAAACTTCACTTAATACAATTTTACTCTTCTCTGTGCTGTGGTTCCCCATGATGCCCACCCAGTTCCCAAGAAAGCAGTCTATTGCCTGTAAGTGGCAGGCATAGCCAAGTCTCTGACTGGACTGGTTGGACATCCTCTGACCACATTCATCCCCTGTCCTCAACCCACACAACCAACACAAGCAGCTTGAGCTCACCAGTCATTCTTGCATGCAATAAACAAACACTCATGGAGCATCTACTACATACCATACTCTGTTGTGATGAGCCGGGGATAGTAGTTATTACCCAACAATTTGATGAAATACTTCTCTTAAGGCCTTAGTCACAGAAGACAGCTACTTTTGAATGTAAATAAGGCACTCATTGACTGAAACAGAGGTAAGGGAAATTTTACATAACAGTGCCCTCCCAATTTTCTTTTCTAGTATTTTATCCTGAGTGCAATGGCTAGAAATTTAAAGTTTGAACTATCAATCCATTATTTGTCATTGGGCTCAGTGTCTCTCCTCTGGCACCCAAGCGCCCCTTCCCCTACTGCCCTCACCTTTACTACACAGAAATGACCCTCTGTCTTCTCCCAACCAGCTATGAAAACCTGAAGTCAAGGGTTACTTCATATTCAACACTCTAGTCCCAGGGCCTGTGAAAGCACCTACATAGAGTTGGTGCTAAATGAATACTGGTTGATAAATGTGTAAGGAATCTCTGCACCCCAATAACTTCTGGTTTTCATTTAACACACAGGGATTTATCGATGCCAGAACTAAAAGCTGATGCCATGGTAACTAGAGCTAGCAATGGCATAGACACTGCCCCCCAAGGTCATCCTAGTCAGAGCACTAAGACAGCCCTTAATCTGGCACTGCTGACACCATACTACACATTGAATCTCTTTGTTTTAAATAACTTCTAAAGGAATTTTTTTCCTAATATATATCTTTATTGTTATTTATATCTTTTACATTTTGTATTCCCCTTGGGTAACCCACCACCAATTCACCCGTGATCCATCTCCATGGTCCCTTGTGTTCTTTTCTACTCCATTTTGTGCCCTTCCCCTTCCCCTTTCCCCACCCCCCGCCCCCCGAGTGTCTTTCCTATTTGGATTCCCTATAGTCCTGTTATAATAAGTGAAACCATTCAGTATTTTTCTCTTTCTTTCTGGCTTGTTTCGCTGAGTATGATCCCCTCTAATTCCATCTATGTCGTGGCAAATTGCATGTGTTTATCTTCTTTGAATGCTGAATAGTATTCCATTGTGTATATGTACCACATCTTCTTGATCCAATCATCTATTTTTGGGCATCTGGGTTGCTTCCATACCTTTGCTATTGTGAACAGTGCTGCAATGAACATACGGGTGCATGTATCCTTTCGGATTAGTGTTTTTGTGTCCTTTGGGTAGATTCCCAAAAGTGGGATTGCTGGGTCGTATGGAAGCTTCATGTTTAGTAGTTTGAGGAATCACCATACAGCTTTCCACATTATCAAAATGGCAATCCTCCCAAAAGCAATTTATAGATTCAATGCTATTCCAATAAAAATCTCAATGATATTCTTCAAAGAAATAGATCAAATACTGATGAAATTCATATGGAACCACAAAAAGCCCCGCATAGCTAAAGCCCGCCTGACTAAAAAGAAAGAAAACGGAGGAATTTCACTCCCTGATTTCAAACTATACTACAAAGCTGTAATAACTAAAAGAGCATGGTTCTGCAACAAAAACAGACACAAAGACCAATGGAACTGAATAGAATACCCAGAATTAAAGCCGCATATATACGAACAACTAATCTTTGACAAAGGAGCAAAGAAAATGCAGTGGAACAAGGACAGTCTATTCAATAAATGGTGCTGGGAAATCTGGACAGCCACATGCAAAAAAAAGAAGCTAGACTACTGCCTCACACCCTGCACAAAAACCAACTCAAAATGGATAAAAGACCTAGATGTAAGATCTGAAACCATAAAATTTATAGAAGAAAATATAGGCAAAACCCTACACGACATACATTTCAGCAAAATCTTTAAAGGAAATTTTTGAAAAACAGAACATATTGTAAGAAAGAGGAATGCAATGAATAAGACTTCAAAGATTTGGCTTGAAGAAATAGTGCTGAATAAATATTTACTCATTTGAGCTGAATCAAAGTCATTAGAAGAACATTAACATCGCTCAGAGAATAAAAGTTAAACATGGAAGAATAAAGACCTTTTCTCCCCATCCTCCCTCTCACTCCCTTTATAAAATCTACCAAAGCAACTAAATGCATGGAAAACCTGAAGAACATACTGATCAAAAAAACTAGGGAATGGCCAATATTAAACTCCAAGTTATAAACAATATCTATTAAATATAATAAAATTTACATTGTGCTGTAGGAAGATGCTGAGAGGTAACAACATACCTCAAATCTTATGCAGACCTCAGAGTTTTCCACAGCTCAACAGCACCACCACCAAGAGCCCCACAATCACCCCTCTTGTGCAACAGCAGGTTTGGGACTGAGCTGCAGCCTTCATTCCTGAACCCCTTCCCCCCATGTTCCACACACTAAAGAATAAGGAAGGCAATGAAACCAAAGAAGTAATTGTTTAGATAGTCACTGCAGTTACTATCAGGCAGCTGGGAAATCAATGGCATTTTCAACGCGGGAAGCAGAGATTCCACTGTCAGCCATGCAGTCTTCTTTGGCTCAGAAGGCATAGAGGTTCTTCCCCAAGGCACACCACCAAGATATAAAGTGCCCTAAGAAGAGATATTCATATTAGAGTTGCATGTTGCTCCCTTCGCTCCACAGCTCTCCACAGAGCTTCAATTAATAGAACAGGAAGGTATGGGCAAACTCGTAGAACCAAAGAGTCAAAGAAAATTTGGCGGTGAATCAGCAAGCCCACCAGACACTAAGCTAACACACAAATAACCAGCTATTTTCATAGTAGGTTAAACGAACAATACAAATATGTAGTTTTTTAAATTTATTATTCCAACAGCATGAAAAAGGTCAAATGCCAAGAAATTAACTAACGAAAACTGTGTAAGACCTCTACCTAGAAAAACATTATCAAGAGAAGTTAAAGAAAACTAAAAATATAGACTTCTATATCATGCTCATGAACTAGAAGACTCAATATTAGTAATACAAATTGTAACAGGATTTTTTGTGGTAGAGTTGATAAGATGATTCTAAAGTTAATGTGGAAAGTGAAGGGAATCAAGAATAGTCAAGACAATACTGAGCGACAAAATTAAAATACAACCACTGTCAATTATCAAGATTTATTTTTAGAGTTATAGTAATGAAGCAAAAGTACTAGCACAAGGCTAAACAATACCACCACAGACCAAAAGAAGATCTACACATACATGGTAACTGAACTTACCACAAAAGTACTGCTAAAGCATAGGGGAGCAAAGAAAAGCCTTCTCAATAAATGGTGCTGAATATCACACCATAATTAAGAGCCAACTATAGATAAGTTGAGCATGTAGATATGCAAAGTAAAATCACACAGGAGATATCTGAATATGATATAGGAGAATATTTTCATAATCTTTGGGGAAAGAAATGATTTCTTAAACAAGACACAAATGCATTATTTATAAAGATCAAAATGAGTAAATTAAACTGTATTACATGATCCCATTAAATAGCAAGTCACATTGTAGAAGATAATTATAATAGTTGTAACTACCACCAGACTGTACCAGAATATATATAGACAATCTGCAAATCAATAATGAAGAGAAAAACAACCCAATAGGAAAATGGGCAAAAGACTTAGCAGTCTCTTCATGAAAGATACACAAATGACCAATAAATCTATAAAAACATGTTCATCTCTGTTGTCATTGGACATTACATGATAAAAAAGCCTGATCATTTCAAATGTTAGTAAGGAAATGGTACAACTGGAACACTTAATAATTATGTGATTGGTACAAACAATTTAGAAAACCAGTTGCCAGTATCTATGAAAGCTCATCATTCTGTATGATCTATATTCTACTCCTAGATATGTACCCAAAAGAAATGTATCCATATGGATATGAACATTACAAAAATGTATTAAAAAGCAGCATTCATAATTGTCAAAACTGGAAACAACTCAAAAGTTCAACAGAATAAACTGGTGGTATATTCATCTATTGGAAAACTATACAACAGTGAAAATAAATGATTGTAGTTACTTGCTTTCATGTATGAGTTTCAACAAATAATGAGGAGGGCAAATATAAAAGAATTCATTGGACATGTAATCTATTTATGATTTTGTTTGTATAATGTCCACCAGAGACAGCATTGTGTGGTGGTGAATTTAGGACAGTGATTACTTCTAGAGAAGGAGAATGGGAGGGACAGGAAAAGGACTCCCCAGGTAAAAAGATGAGTGTGAGCAGTGGTCACATAAGTGTGTTCTTTTTGTGAAAATCCACCAACATTATCATTTGTTTTTCTGCATGTTTCTACGTGTCTGTTAAACCTTAATTCTGAAAAAGAATACCTTCAAATCAGTGGTTCGTTTTTTAAAAAGGACAGGAGCCTAAATGATCAGTGAATAACAGAGTTAAGTCAATTTCATAAAAAGAATCTGAAACAGTCAATAAACACAAAATGACAAAATTGAAGAAAAAGCAACAACTCCATTTCACCTATTAGAATGCCAAAAATAAAAGGAGTTTCAAAATGCTGAATGTTGCTGAGGGTATAGGGATACAAATCTTCTCATTCATTATCAGTGGGAAAATCTATTTGAAGGGAATCTTGAAAATGTTAAACAAAATCTAAAATTCACTTTCACTGAACCCAGCAGTTCTTTGAGAAACATTTTCTATACTAGCACTGGCACAATTGTGTAAAGAGTACCTTTTAGAGTGTTTATTACAGGTGTATAAAGTCAAAAAATTAATCAGGCATCTGTTAATAAAGGAGTCATTTAATAAATTATCATAATCTATACTATGAGATGATATTGTTAAGCTCTTAATGACAGATTTGTAAATGCTGCAAAATGTAGTGGTGGATGTAGCAAAAGTAATTAATATGGTGATCATTAAAGTTTGTGTGTGTACAGAAATAAGTACAGACATATGCAGATAAAGTTTCAGAAAAGCTATACAACAATCTCTGGAAGATGATTCCCTCAGAAGGGGACTGGTATTGTGAGGATAAAAGGATGCTCTTGTTCTACTGTACATCCTTTTGTATGCTTTGGTTTTGTTATTATGTGCATGTACCTCTGTGTATTTCCAAGGAGCAGAGAGATGTTCATACAATGCAACCAAAGGATGATGCCTCACCACTGTGATTGTCAGTGTGAATCAGTTAATACATAGCTGCTTACTCCAATAGACTTAATTGGAGTTAGTCAAAAGGGTTTACGAAGATGGAGATTCAAAGTTGCTGACATTTTTGACTAACTGAGCCTACGCTCACTGATACAGCTAAAAAGCAAACAAGTCCACTATGTCAATTTCCACAAAATAAAACTAAAGTGTGAGAGATTTCCTAAAATTCAAGTCCCCAAGGGAGCAGGATTTACCATTTACAACAAAATCTTTCCTTTCTTGTCAGGAATGATGTTAATGAAGTATTAAGAGAAGGAATAAATGTAAATGTATTCAATGATATAATTGTTCTGCACATTTATTGCACAGGCACCAAGATCGGAGAACATTTTGTAGTGGTTAAAAGGTTAGGCTTCCACTAGTGATACAGCCTCCTCTGTTAAGAGTTGAGGACAGGCGCAGCAGACTTCCCCTCTCTCGCCAGCTGCTCCCCCCAGCAGTGTATTTCAGTCAATCTGCCTGTTCTGCTCCCCACTCTATCTCTGGTGAATCTTCTCACCTCCCCCACACCTCTGGCTTACACACCAGCTTGTATGCATAAATAAATCTTTAAAAAAAGAGAGAGTTGAGGACAAACATGTTCTCTTTTTGACAAGTTGTCATCATATCTGAGGTAATTAATTGCATAACATTAGCATACTTGTCACCTAAAAAAGAAAACTATACCCAAATAATATTTATAATAGAAAAAACTAATTTTTTCAATAAATATCATTCACTTTATTTGAAACTTTGTGTTGAATGATATGTTTTGGGGGTGCTCCAGCTATTATATTTCAATAAAGTAACTACAGCTTTCATTAACTTTGAGCACAAGTAGAAATAAGAGAAAAAAATCTTGCCTTACTTCTAAGCCAATAACCGCATTTACCACACCAGTAACCTTTAAGCATTCTATAGTAAGAAGACAACAGCAAAGACATCATCAGACCCATCACAGGGCCAATACAACTGCACAAGAGAAGCCTGAGGATCAGTCACAAAAACAATATGGAAGATACAACTCTACAAAGTGAAATTATATACACTCCTTGATGTCACTATGCCAAAGGCTCCTAGTGCTGGTTACCCAGTTACAAATAGCCTGGGCAGAGCTCTGACAGTATTTCATAGATGGAGAGCTGTGTTTTTGACATTTTACATGAACCAGGACAATCTCCCAGTGATATTGAGCCATCAATCAAAGAGGAATTCATTTTGATGACCCCAAAGAAAATAAAAATAAGGAGCCATGGTTTTTCTTGATCCTATGACAATAATTCTTCCCTGAAAGGCTCAGCTTTACTTTCACTCAATGCTAATAAATAACTCTTAACCAGCTAGCAGGTAACCAGGATAGCAAATCAAATGTTTCCAAACTACCTGCTAAGCTTGGCCCATTTTCCTCAGGGATTTTCAAAATTAATTCCTTAGCCCCTGTAAGTTTAAAGCTTTAGGGGTCACACAGAGTCTCCTACTTCATTTCAACCAGAGAAACTTCTTTCTCACCTCCATTAAGATATCCCACTGTTGGTGGGAATACATACTGGTCCAGTCCATATGGAAAACAGAATGGAAGTTCCTCCAAACTCTATAAATAGATCTACCAAATGATCCAACAATTCCACCCTAGGGTATCTATCCAAAAAAAATGCAAAAACATTAATTTGAAGAGATACATGCACTCCTATATTCATTACAGCACTATTTATAATAGCCAAGTTATGGAAGCAACCTAAATGCCCAACATCTCCTGTGTGAATAAAGAATATGCTGTATACATTCACAATGGAATACTACTCAGTATTTTATATCATTTTTTAAATATATATATATATATATATATTACATCATTGTTCATTTTTATACAATGTATGCTTGGATGCTTTCTCCTTTTAGGTGCATTCCCCATAAAATCCCACCACCCATTCACTTTTGAACCATCACATAGTACTACCCAGCATTTAAAAATATGAAACCATGCAGTTTGCCACAACATGGAAGGAACTGCAGGGTACTATGCTAAGTGAAAAAAATCAGAAGGAGAAAAATACTGATTTCACTCATATTTGCAAAATAAAGGAACAAAACAAAGAAACAGACAAAATTAAATCAAAACAAATTTGACAGCAAAATTGAGGCTATCAGATGGGGTAGAGGCTGAGGATGGAGAGAAAAGGGGAGAGGGAGCACAATAGGCACCTAACTATGGGTGATTTGGTGGGTGTTGTGTGGTAACATATTTGAAGAGGTGTGAACCTATACCTCTAAATAATTTAGAGTGTTGTACACCAACTTCACTCAATAAGAAAATAATACCACTTAAAAAAAAAGTTGGGGTTCTATGAAAACTGCAAATATTTAACTAGAAATAACATTTGTAAAAACAGTTAAGTGAAGACCCCCATGCCCATTAATAAAGGGGATAGCCTTCACACGACATACCATCCTTCATAGGTAGGACTGGGTTCTACTCACACTCTCATCCCCAGCCCCTGGCCCAGATCAAGCCTCTAATATAAATAATTACTCAGGAAAATAAGCCCATGTTCCGTTTCTGTACTCAGAGTTGGTCTTCAAAGACATCCATAATGGTTAACCTTATGGCTGCCATGGAGCCATTTCCTGAGATCTGTTTGTACAGAACACCAGGTAGTCATTTTTGCTCATTCTGCTTTTGTCCTTTTTTCTGATAAAATAAAGGGTTTTTTTGGAGGGGGTTGTCCCTTAAAGAGGGGGTAGTTGATACTAAAATGACCCTGCTTCTGGGGACAATTCAAAGTAACCTTGTTGTTGCCTGAAAACATAGCTGACACAGAAGGAGCAAGGAAGGGGTAGGGGTGCGGGGAAGAAATAGAACAACATCTGAAGCCATGGATCCAGCTAATTGCACTCTGTAACACATTCTCATTTATTTTGTTTAAACCAAGATGAGGGATTTCTATACATGCAACCAGGACAGCCCTGATGCTATAACATATGTGTATCTTTTTCAATCAACACACTCGATGCAATGATTCACACTACACATTGCTTATGTTGGCATCACCTCAAAGATAAATAAGAAGCCAATCCAATACGGATTTCTTCAAACAATAAGCTCTCCTCAAATTACACACAGCCTCAGTCTTAATCAATTATATCCAATTCAACAGTGGAAGACACACTGATATGTAAACACACAGCTAATAGGATGATGACTGAAATGGTGTGGCATTAGTTATTATCTCATTTTGCATCAACCTTTTCTCACTCATATTTATTTTCATACAATCAAAAGTACACATCAAGTGGCCAACTAGGTTATGGTTTGACCACAAAACAGGGTAATTTTTTCCAGTTCCTTCCCATTTGACTCCACCATGACATTTTCTCACTACCAAGTCAAGGAGGGAAAAAAATCCAAGGTATTGAAATAATTTTTATTTGGGAAGAAAAACAATCCAAAGAACCCCACCTAAAACATAGATGTTCAGAGACTTTCAGAGCACCTACATGAAGGCTCCTCAATACCACCCCAGGTGAGATGATTCAACAAAAGTGCTCACATGCAATACAGCAATACAGCATACATACAGCAATACCCTGTATGTATGATTAAGGTTTACTGCAGTAAAAGGATACAAAACAAAGTCAGCAAAGGTGCATGGGGTGAAAGGCAGAGGAGACCAGGCACAAGCTTCTAAGTGTCCTCTTCAAGGAAATTCATGTAGGACATTCTAAAACCAGCAACAAGTTGTGACAATGTGGCAAAATTATGTTCACCAGGGATACTTTTTGGGGACTCAGCATCCAAGGATTTTATGAAGTGCTTGTCACATAAGTCCCTTCTGCCTAGCATGTACCAAAATTCCAGACTCCCAGAAGGCAAGCAGGTGTTCAACACAAACCACAAACTGTTTGTACAAACAGTTTAGGCTCAGTGAGCCACTCATGGAGAGAAAGTTTCATACACGTACAGAACTGTTTACTAGCCACATTCCCACGTTCCCACGTGCCACCCAAAGGCCAATCTTGCCAGCAGGCTTTTCTAAGAATAGGCAGTGGTGTGCCTAGTATGTTAAGCTTCTCTGCACCAGATCAATGCTTCATTTCTCACCACATAGTGAGAACTGAGTGCTAAGATATGAAGTTGTTTGCCAAAATCACCTGGCAAAGATAGAACTAGCACCCAGGTCTCCAGATTTGCAGAGATAAAAATACAATCACCCCCACCCTTAGCCTCCAGACACATGCACACAAATCTCCCAAAGAAGTTCTCCTCAGATTGGCAATTGCAAGTGAAGATACCAAGACACCTCAGATTTTCAAGTCATAAATTCTTCATGGCAACATTAATTATATCTATCACTTGAAAGTCCACTGATAGGATATTAAAAGTTACATTTATCCTACTACTATCTCTCCTCTTAGGAAAAAAAAAGATACCTCTCCAACTCAACTTAATTATATTTGAAAATACCAAGCTCATTATCACGTTAATTAAAATCATGCATTTTCACTTAAAACTAGAAGAGAACTTAGAGATGATCTACCTACTCTTTATTTACCAGAAAAAGTTCTGGGGTCCAGAAAGAGAAGTAACTTGACTAAGGCTCCTTTCCTCACTTCATCTAAAAGCCAGGGTCAGAATACTCCTCTGCTGACCAAGTCATGTGTCCTTCTAGTGCATCTTGCTGTCCCACCAGCCCAGACTCTCAGAGTTCAGAAGACAGTGCATTTGTTAGAGTGCTTAATGATTTTAAATTAATTCCTCTTTTGTGACCTGTGCAAGAAGTCTGCAAAGCCCTGCAAGGAACCAATATTCCTCAAATTAGAGAACTAACACAAATTATTACTGCACTGGAGGAGATTTCATATGACATTTAGATGCTGTGTGTCTCTTTTAAATTTTCACAGTTAGCCAAAAGTACCATGTGATGTTGAAACTGCAAGAATTCAGCATGCCCAACTATGAATGCCCCACCACCAAAGCCATGGGGTGACCTTCCATACCCTATTTAGCTCCTGAGCAAGCTATGTGTACAGATGAAGGAACATTAAAGACTGTTTTCATGTGACCAGAACAAACCGTGATTCAGGCTTCCCAGCACAATGTCATTATTACAGCACAAAGAGAGCCATAAAAGCACATGAAGACAGAAAACTAGTTCATTCTCCACAGAACAGATTCTCACTGTGTGTAACCCATCAACTAGAAAAATTCAAATGATAAGAATGCTTCCTTATTCTAATGAGAAATATATGCCAAATATAAAACTTGTGGATGAGAAGGGACTCAGCCTAGAGAGTGGCATTCAAGGTTTCAGGGCATGGAGAACATTCCTCCACCCCTCTGGGTTCTTCTTGGACTGGTCAAACAACCATATTAACATCCCACAGATTTGGAGGAGAAAAAGAACAGAGAAAAAAAATCCTTAATTACACAAGTAAGGAGAATTTACATGGCTGTAAATTCTAGAGTAAATGGGACTGAGGGGTTTCATTCTTAAGCTGATAAATTGGATAGGGTCCTGGGGCACTGAGGAAAGGGAAAGGGGTTTGCAGGTGATGAGGAGAGGGTGACTCATGCCAACCAGGTACTCTAGATTTCTGCCCTGCCATAGGATAGGTTTCTCCAATAAAAAGTTTATTTCTGGAAATGTCTATAAATCTGGGTCATCTTCACTCTCCTAGGTAGTTGAGATAATGGAAACAATTTCTCCTGAAGTCCCCAGGCCTCAAATGACCATAGCTCTGCAGGCCAAGGTGACACATTAGAAAAAAGTCTATCCTGGATATCTTGGGGTGCCATATCTGAACATTTGGGGGAGGCTCATCCTCCAAAGGTATATTAGAAAACTGTAAAACAGTGCTTTTCAACTGGGGCACTTTGTCCCACACCCACTCCCAGAGACATGCAGCAGCGTGCAGACACTGCTGTCACAACTAGAGAAGGGGGAGATGCTACTGGAATGTTATGAGTGAGTAAAGGCCAGGGATGACACTGAACACCCAACACTGTGCAGGACAGCCCTGAACAACAGGAATCATGTGCTGAAAATATCAATAGTGCCAAGGTTGAGAAACCCTGCTCTAAACAAAGGCTAATCCATAGTTCTTGATCGGGTGTAGATAGATTCTAATAAGCATGATGCTATATAAAGGTACAATAAATGTAAACATTAATATGGAATTAAAAACATAACCAATGGATTCTGGTTGCCGTAAGTTGTATATAGAGTTTATTTATTTCACGTTTAAGGCTTATGTCTTTTCATTCTGCTAAACTTCCCAATGACTTTGGCTTGAATTTGCCCCTTAAGCTTGAGAGGCCAGGTGCAGCCCTGGCTCTATTACCAGAGCCCAGGGAGTTACAGACCCTGCAGGTGAACTGGAGAGAGACCCCCCACAAAGAGCTTGCCCAGGCAGCCCTCATCTGTTATGTGGTCTTTGTGCCAGATCTCCAGCTACCACCAGCAGCTTGTATTTTTAATTATGTTTCTAAGGGTTTAGAGTAAAAATTTCTAAAACTACTAAGAAAATACTGGCAAATCTAGACTAATTACTAATAAGAAATAACAATAGTATTATCAAACAGTAAAACAGCAGCAGATTCTGGTCACTTCGGAGACATTCACTGAATACAATAAAGATAGATAAGATCTGCATAATGTGTTTATTGAAGAAGAAGAAAAAAAACAAAAGGTCGGCTTTTAAGGGAGTAAAACAAAGCCAGGGCACAGACTATACCAAAAAATCTAGGAAGATGTGTTCAAATGTCACTTTCTCCAAAATTATTTAGAACTTGTCAGGGCCTTTGGGTGTTCTTCAAATTTGCACCAAGGAAGCTCCCATCTGGGTGAAGATACTATCTGAAGAGCAAATGCTAGGGTAAACACATTCACAGACGCCTTTGTGCTTGCAGGTTTCTGTGGCTGGACAGAAGCAGAATGTGTGAGAGTTTAGCCTGACAAAAGCCAGATATCCAGCTGTGTAGGCTGCTCACTGCCCAAGTTCTTCTAGTCCAGGGGTCCAGGGACGGTTGAAATCCAGGTCAGCGGGCTCGGTGAGCTGAGCTAAGCACCCTGGCATGGGGGCTGCATTCACACACAGAAAGAGATCCTGTTTTCTTTACGCAGAAAGGTGCTGCAGGACCTAGCAGCAACTAGATTGCATAGTAAGGAAAAAGACAGGAACCGATTTTCAAGCAAGGCCAGTCCAGTGTGAGGCCAGTGGAAAAGAGAGCAGAGGTCCTAAGCACGAAGCATGGAGGGAAAGGAGGGGGAAGGTCACGACCTCCTTGGCGCTGTTGGATAGTTCTTCAGCATAGCTTGAGGTGAAGGAGTCAAAGGAAGCACTAGCACACAGACTGAGGGGTGCCCTGGGGCCCCCAAACTTATACACTAAAAAGGGGGCCATCCATGCACACAGAGACAGAGCAACTCATAGTGTGAAAGAACTTTAATAGATTAGTGTGCACAGGAGAAAAGAGAAGAAAGGATAATAGTTTCCCAATAAAATGCCCAAAGTTACTGATGCCCTCATAGGTAAATGTCCAGCCAAACAGGATTGGTCTGTAGTGGGGCCGCTGAGGTTTAAAAGCTCACCACCAGTCTAAGGCACCTTTCATGGGGATAAAAATAGGAAAGGGGGGGCTCCCCAGTGGCGCAGCGGTTGAGCACTGCGCTGTGGAGCGATGCAGGTTCGACGCCCAGCCGGGGAGAATCCCACATGGTGCAGCAGACCTCTCCTGCCTCGCCACTGCTCCCCTCAGCAGTATATTTCTGATCTGCCTGTTCTGCTCCCCACTGTCTCCGGTGAACCCTCTCACTGCCTCGCGCCTCTGGCCTGTACCCCAGCTTGTATACATAAATAAATTAAAAAAATTCTTAAAAAAAAATAGGAAAGGGGCAGAAAGGGGCTAAGCAAGTGTGGGACAAAAGGAAGAAACTCAAAGTACAAATCAAGATAACGGCTGCCACTGGCAGCCTCTCGCTTGTCCCTTTCAAGCATCTCTGTTTGTCTCAACTTGAAGTGTCTCCATCCAAGTTCCTGGTGCAAGCAAGCCCTTCTTCTCCACATCTCTCTCAGAATCCACTTGCCTTCTATGTTATATAGCTTGACCTGGCCACTTAGTGTGGCCCAAAGTTAAGTGGGGTAGGAGACATGGTACCTTCCTCTTTTATGGATATGTCTCTGTTAGAGGAAGAAATGACCATAAAGCTGAGAATAACTTTATAAAGAATGCTTGGCTTTGATCTTCCATCTACCAAAGGGGACCTGGTTAAATAGTCTGGAACAAGTTCACTGAAACCATGGACAGACCCCCACTCTCCACTATCCTGCCTCTATGCATTCTGGAGGGGGAGCTGAGAACCATCACATTGCTGCCCAGATGCCCTGGGATAATGGTCACATCTGCCTTTATTTCACTCAACACACTGGGGGCCAGCTCTGTATAGGCACAGAGCAGTAGAACAGTCCCTGCTCCTCAGCTCAATTTGATGGAGAGACAGACAGACACATAAGCAGCATTCTCAGGATTTTCCCTACTCCATGTCATCCCTCTGTGTTATGTTTCAATGCGGTACCTCTCTCATCACAGGGAGTCATTGCCCAGCCCCTGACAAAGAATTCTCTGCAGCAATGCAGAGCATGTAATTTGAGAGAGAGGACAAAAGATTTCACAGATGAACCTAGTTTTAGTTTAACCCAAGCAAGATTTCAACCGATGACAGGAAGAGAACTCCCTTGATTAGAACAAGGGATATTTAGGGGGACACAGGGCTCCAAGAAGTGTTGATCTCAGAAGAGCCACTCGGGCTTAAGGAGACCCAGGAAACTGGCCACCAAGAGGAATCTGGAAGGCAGTAGGGGGCATTGTTCATGGAAGGAATGATAAGCAAGGGCCTGGGGAAATGCCCACCAAAGTAGTAGGCAAAGAGGCAAGACTGTTGAAAAACAAAAGGAACCAAGGGAGCAAGAAAATGAGGCTTGAAAGTTTAGTGCCTCAGTGGTCCTGTTACAGGGCAACCACAATGTGAAATGGGTTGGCCTGACTGTGGGTCCTCACCCACATGCTTAAAAGGGATTTATAATGAGATGCAACTGCAGGCACACACACACAAAAAGGGGTAATAAACGGTTTATTTACAAAAAAGGGGGAAATGGATAAAGGAATAACCCAGGGAGGGTGGGGGAGAGGGAGAAATCGGTGAATGCGTCCTACCAGTTACTCTGCGCTGAAACTCCAATAGCACACTGAAAGTCAGCGAAAAGCCAGCGACCCCCAAGGCCCACGTGTCTGGTAATATACCAAACTTGGCTGCTTAACCCCACCCTCAGTTCCCAGCAATCCTCCCTTCAGTGGTGATGACATTATGGGATTTATAGTCCTTGGTGTCTTGGATCTCTTTGGTCTGGGGTGGGGGTGGGGGTCCATAAAACCTGTTTGTAGAGCTTGTTCAGGACATCCTTTCTCCCCCACCCCCAACAGTCCAGGCAGGGATTCTTAGGGGAGTGGGCCAATAACAGTGTCCATGGGCACAGGAACCTCTGAGGAAGGACACTTGACTGGTGAGCTGAGGTTGGGGGATGAGGAACACAAAGGACCAGTCGAGAGGATATGAGGATTTTGAAATCGCTGAGAGATTGTAAGGGGAAAGTCATGAAATATGACATTGGAGATTATGACCTACCTGTGAAATTCTCCAAAGTAGTTTTAGCCATAGAAGAGCCAGTTACTGTTATATTTCTCACTAAGCCTTAAATTAGGGTACCAAAAATATCAATAGGGCCTTTTGTAATCATGTTTTTGGGGAAAGCTGAGGCTCTCATTTTAAGGATTTGAGCCCAAATGGGCCTAATTTTAGCTTGCAAAATAAGCTCTCCCAGCATAAAAGGGCCACCCATTAAGTGGCAATAAGAAGTTTAACCCTGAACAAATGGCCCAGCAGGACTCCTTACCAGTCACACTGAATGCCTCTCCAAGGCCAAGGTTTTCTTTTTAGAAGAGAAAGGTCTCCCCCACAAGCCAGCAGGAGCCAGCAGAAAAGGCAGATAATGGCCAGGCCTCTCCTAAGTCTCTCTGCTTACAAAGCAGAGGGTTTGGGCCATCAGGAGACACACCTTACTCAAAATTGAATATATCTGCAAAAATTCCAATTCCCAAACAAAGTGTAAGAGGGTGGTCCCCAGGAAGAAGGTTGTGTTCCAGGTTCCCTGCCCCACCCAGGGGAGGGTGGAGCTGAGCAGGAGAGATAAGAAGCTGGAGAAGGAGAGAAAAAAAGGGGGGGAGAAGGAAGGAAGCAGAATGGAGAGCCAGAGGAGGCACAACGAGCAGAGAGACATGCAAAGAAGCTGCAGTGGCCTGGACTGATTGAGACAGATGTGGGTGAGAGACCCGTGGAGAGGTGACAATGGCAACGCTGATCTTGATTTTGATTTTGTCCTTTTCCTCCCAGAATTGCCTGACTGTTTCTGACCCTTTTCTCTGGGCCCCTGCCCAATGGTGTTTTAGACTTGTGGCAGGCTTTCGGGCCTTGCTTTGGGCCAATTCCATTTGGGTGGACTTTTGCCCACAAGGTGATGGGTAACTTTGGGTGCTTAGTTTAGAAACTATTATTCTTTGTCTTTTCTGTATTATTACACTATTTGTATTAAAGTTTCTTTTCCACTTAAGGTCTTATATGTTTTGTCCTGATGCGGCAGATGGCAGAACCTATTTCGAGCAGGCAGGTTTGGGGGTTCTGGGGTGCCCCTCTCCCTGCCCTGTAACAAAAGGACAAACTTATACTTGCCAACAGGCCCACCTCTATTCTGAAGTCTGAGGATTCCTTCTTTCCCCTGCTACCAATGCCCTCAGGAGGGAGGGAGGGAGAAGCCTGTGAAAGCTCCTAAGTCAAAGTATCATGAAACAAAGATTCTAGTATTTATTCCCTGCTGACAGGCCACATGGCCAACTTTTTCTAAACATTCAACACCTGTATCTGCATTATTATATCCCACTCAAACTGTTTTCTTGTTCTGCCTTCCCAGACATAGAAGCTCTGCAAGATTTCAACTATCTTGTTACTATTTGTAAATCCTTCCCTCTTCCAACTTGCCCCAGTGCTGGACAAAGAGACTAACACCAAACAGGCACCCAATAGTTATCTATTGAACTTAATAAACTCCCCCTCCCTTTTTTACCAGCATTTTAGATAAACAGATACAGATCTATCAATATGACATATACACACAGGCACAGAGAGATCTAAACGGCAGACTCTAATTTGACTCCTCTTGAGAACCAACATCTGTATTCTCTATAGGAATCCTATCATCTCTCTTTTAGGTGGTCCTTTCCTTTCCTGGCCAACCTCCCCTTATCAGTACCACAGAAAGCACAATAGTCACCCTAGAGGGCAAAAATGAAGAGATTCTACCTTGCAGGGTCAAGGGAGCAAAATTGGGATGTTCATTTACACAGAAATGCATAACAGTGTGAAGTCAGTTCACTGTCTAGGGACCGAGCTGAAGGGGGAGGAAACTGTCCCCAGAGCCAAAAGGAGCTGAAGCCCTGCAAGAGGTGCTGCTAGCAAGGAACTTAGAGAGCCAAAAGCTCCCAGCCATAGCAGAGGGCAGGGAAGTGTACCCACCTCTTCTTCTACCCAGCCATCTCCTGCAGGTGTCAGGCTCCCTAAAACTCAGTGAGGGGCAGGGAGGGACGACATTACTCAACTCTCCCCCATGTGCCACTGTGAGCCTCCTTGTGCCCACAGGATATTTGCTTATATCATAAATGAGGGGAAATTTTGACTGCGTGACTTTTTAACCCTCCAGTTTTCCTACTTTTGAAAATAGTTGTATTAATTTCATAATTTAAAAATAAAAGGAAGAGAAAATAGTTTTCAGATGAGATATATGGTATTCTAGCAGGCTTTCATTAAAAGTCTTAAACCCTGGGCTTAATTCGAAAAAGAAAAGTCCACATTTAGATTCTGCTCACACTATTTTGTGTTTGGAATTTGCCCATTTCAGAATAATTATTCCCACCAAAGCCAAACAGAACCCAGATATACCCACCTAATGGAAGAACAGAACTTTCTGCTTATGTTAATATCCCCACTGCACTGGTATAGTCTTTCTAGAAGCAGAAAGTAACGTGTGACATTCATGACAGCCAATTATAGTTCCATCATGCTACATGTGCTCACCATAGTGGTTAGATTTTGCATGTGCAATGTTGCGTACAGCCATTTGGAGAAGATTAATTTGAGACTGAATTGCAAAAGGCACCAGACAACACTTCCCCATGGCACAGTTAATATGAAAAGCACTATATACATCCAAAGTACTACTAATATGCAGCTGTGATTACTCTTCTTTCAACTCGTTTTAACAATCTGACACATAGCCTGAATCAGACATGGTGATTCTAATTATGTAAAATCTGAAAGCCTAAATGGGTATATAAATAAGTGTGTGTGTGTGTGTGTGTGTCTATGCAAACAAAGAACAAACAAGTTTTCTAACTTTTCCAGCTCAGTCAAGTGGAGCCTGAGGGGATCACTGGAAATGGAGAAGTAAAAAGAGACTGCTCTACTCCCCAACAACATACTATATTCCATCCATCTCCAAATTCCCCACAACAGAGAAATAAGTATCTATCTTGAACCCATACAATATTTAAATGGAGACATAATAACAAAAGGAGATAGAATGGTTCCTTATTGCATAGGAATGTGTATGTACTGTCTACAGGAGGAAAAAGGAAGGAGAAGAAGTTTCCAGCAGATACAGAACTCAGAAGGGGTCTAAAATAACAGGATGGAGTCAAGCCTCCCTAGGATGGAGGGGGTTTCATCATGCCCCTCTCTACTTTTCTACAACAGCCTCAGCTGTTCTGTGACTAACATGACTCAAGTCTATTCTGAAGGCATTATTAGACCTGCAAAGGGACACATATTCCCAGAGGGACTTTCAAAAGAAGAATTACTGGTAAACTTTGCAGTTGATCAAAAAATAGAGTGTGGGCATAAAATTCTTTTTCAAAATTCCACTTGTTTTTTTCTCACACTGCAAAATAAAATGGATTTGAACCACACCACCATAAACCTATTTACCTAGAAGTAGTTCTCTGAAGCTGTAAGTGACTGGTAATTTTTCATTAAATGTTTTTTTGTTGTTGTTTTTTGGGGTTTTTTTTGGGGGGCGGGTGTTAAAGTTTCTTCAAATAAGTATTTGGGAGAGGGATTAAAAAAATAATTTCTGGATTGCAAAGTTCTAGATTCATCCAAGCTCTGAATGTCCCTGTTATTATCACTCGAATCATATTCAACATTTTTTTCCTAGTTGCCCCCTTACAAGGGAGCTGATGGGAAGGGCAAGCACACTTTGAGGAGTAGTGAAGTCAACTGGGTTCTGCAGGTCACACCTCTTACATCAGTCATGAGGATATGAGTATTTATTTAATATTTCTAAACTTCACTTTTCTTCCCTGAAACTTGAGATAATACTTGCAAATTTGTAAAAATGGAAAGAATATATGGGAAATATCAGTCACATAATAAAAAAAATTACTTCTTGCTAAAGCCTTTCTTGTTAATTTAACAAGTATTTCCTACTGAAAGATGAATTCCAGGTCCTTGTTTAATGGCAAGGATTTCTCCCCTTACACATAACACAGAAGAGCTCATATGATATCAAACTGGGAAATCTAGTCTTAAGTAAAAAAATGAAGCAAGAAACAAAAAGTGCCTCAAATATCAAAGACTAATTACTAAACCAGGGAAGACATGATACTTAAGCAAAAGTATTTTACCTGTCTAATAATATGATAATACGGGAATTTTCTTAAGGTGAGAAGATGCATTTTTGTGGTACATTAGATGCTGCTTCTGGACCTCAGTGACTTTTAGAAGGAGGAAAACAAAGATGAAAAAAAAATTCATCAAGGGTTGAAAATTAATTAGTCCATCTCAATCCCATGAGTAACAATCATCAATTTAAGAGACATAACACCATACAGTGGGTTTTAATTAGGAGGGTTACAGAACTGTTTAAGAATGAAAAACTGATTGTCAAACCCAATTAAGCAAGTTGATGGAACACGCTATTTGATGCTATAAAGTGTTCCCTTTTGCAAGTGCAAAATAAAAAAAAATCCTTGTTCAAGGGCTCACTAGCTTCTTGTCAAAATATACTATCTATACATGCATACACACACACACACATATACACACACACACATATAGATGTAATGATATCCACTCATGTTGTGCAAAGGATGCCAGACTTTGGGACAAAACAAGAAATTAATCAAAATATGGACCGGAATTCACTCATTTATTAGTCAAACAACCCTGGGAGAGAGGCAAAAATGTAGATGACTCAGCTGCTTTTAAACAACAGACATCTCAGGAGTGGTTTATGGGGAGACCTCTAAAACTCAATTCAGTTCCAAGATCCTTTAAAGAAAATAAACTTCCTGCCCATTACAGATGCAGGTGCCATAACACACAGGGCAGGGAGATGCTATCCCAATGGTGAAAGGTACATTGGACAAATCAGGCAGAAATGAATTTGGAATCCAGTGTATCCCAGTAGCATCCTGAGACACCATGTCTGGTAGTCCTTGCTTTCTTTTTTTAAATCAAGTTTCTATTACTTATAGTAGCTATTTCAAAAATAACTGAACAATCTTCTTCCCCTTAAAAATCCAATTACTTTTTGAAAAGTTAACTAGAAATGCACACTACCAGAGCAATTTTCACACCCTCCTCATAAATACCTACATGCAAATAGCCTCCCCAATGCATCATGCCTGTCTCTTTCAGAAAATATCTGAAATTTTTCACATCACTCTGGTGAGAAAAACTGAATGTCAACATTTGCATTCGTTCCAGAACTGGGTCCATTTTCATCCAAATATGAAGAAGCAGTTACCATCCCACTCTGCCTGCACTGCTCTGCTGACCTGCCCCCACTCTACCTCCCAGCAATCCCCCCCTACAGGAGCTTGGGACATTCTTCAAACTCTTTGGGGGAGGGGAGCGCCTTTTAAAATGTTAGTGAGGGAATATTCTACTTTCAGTTTCTTCAACCTTTCCCATGGCACTTATTAGCACATATACACTAATTATACCATATTAGCCACTAAAAAGACAATTCTCCACAGCGCTGTAGAACCAAAAAGGCACTTATCCCTCAGACTTCCCTCTTACTTTTGGGAGACTAATTTCTCATTTTAAAAATCCAATGGCTCAAAATATGGCTACTTATAAATGAGGTCATGGTGTCAGGAAGCTTTTGGGTTGTCTCACCCAGAGCGTGAGTAAAAATATCAAGAGATTCTGTGATCAGAACTACCCAAGTTTTCATACAAACACACTCACACATACACTTTCTCATACTCTCTGAAAGCAGAGGACCATGACAGAACACAAGAAATGCAAGAGTTTGAGGACACTTTCAGAGACTTTCCTAGAAAGCATGACATTTCAAAATGAGAAGAAAGATATCTGTGTTTTATGGAAAGATGTCTGATGAGAGAAAAAGAAACCAGCAAAGGGGCAGAGGCCAGGATAGAAAAGGGCAAATTTTACAAATTCAAGTTAAAGATCCACCTAGGCTAATCAGAAACCCCAACTTTTTCTTTCTGGCTTATTTCACTGAGTATGATTCCCTCTAATTCCATCCATGTCCCTGCAAATTGCATGTGTTTATCTTCTTTCCATGCTGAATAGTATTCCATTGTGTATATGTACCACATCTTCTGGATCCAATCATCTATTTTTGGACATCTGGGTTTCACTTATAACAGGACTATAGGGAGGCCGGGTGGGAGAGAGACACTCACCGGGGGGGGGTCGGGGGGGGGGGGGGGGGGGGGGGGGAGAGCGGGGGAGGGGAGGATAAGGGCACACAAAAAAAAAAGAGTGGAAAAAAAACACAAAAAACCCCAACTTAAATTGTCCTGCCACACAATTATAATTTACACACAACCAGTTAGACATAGAAAATGCCTGGTCTCTGGAAGACGAAAATGTAACCTTACTTCAAGCTGATGTTGTCTTTTTGTTTTGTTTTGTTTTTAAGACAACATGAGGTCCCTGGCAGCTGAAGAAGTGGAAGTAGTAGTACCGTCTCAGGTAAAGGGTGGAGGGACAGCGGGGATCAACCACTTCTAAGGCTTAAGGGGCCTAAAAACCCTCTTATCTGCAAGAAATAAAAAAGAATCCACCCGATGGAAGACACCCCACATCTCCTAAAACAGCTCTACTTCTGGGGCCAATCTTCCTATAACTATACACTCAAATATACTTCTCTATTTTAAGTGGCATCATTGTGCAACCATTATTTGGCTAAAAGAATAAAATAATTTGATTTTTGCTTACTTCTGCAGAAAAAGAAACTTTGGCATTTCCACAGAATGTTACCACTGGCGTAATAGTAGTTATTTCAAATTTAGCTTTGGAACTCAGCTGCCTGATTGTTGAATCCACTTCCAACCTTGCCAATTTCTTTAATGTCTGCCTTGAGGGCTCTGCTTATAAAATGAAATAATAATCTTTTTTCATGGAGCTGCTCTGCAGCAAAGGAGCTGATCCATGTAAAGCATTCATAGCACCTGCTGGCAACTTTTAAATAATTAGTTTTTCATCATCAATACCTCTGGAATCTCATATTAATCACCATCAGGTAATAAAACTTTCAGAAGACATCAGTCTGATAAAAGGCTCCTACAGGTTGAAGGGAAAGAAATCAATCAAACAAAGTCCAGGGCTAATGAGGACTCCTCACACTGAAAACCCCAGGGAAAAGGTCAAGGCACTTAGAGGTGGGAAGCCAGCTGGTCTGCAACTGAGATGGAATCAAGGAAGATGAAACCAAGAGAATTCTGGGGAAATTGCCTTACCACATCCACAGGAGCTACCTCCAGCCTACACTCTAAAGTTTGAATAGGTTTTTACTAGCCCAGCATTTAGATTCTCAATCACTCATGTCACTTCATGGCCTCCCCTTCTCTGGTGCAGGCCCCTACTCTAGGATGCCCACTCCCCCTCAGGATATCTGCCTTGCTCGTCCCTCTGTGTGGGATGCTCCTCCCCAAGTACCTGCATGCTGGTTCCTCCACATCCTCCATATCTGTGACTTTCTCAGTGAGGCTTTCTCTGACCACATATTCCAAAGTACCCAGTTACATAACTGGTAATTCTGTCCGCCCCCATGTCCTTTCCAGCTTCATTTTTCTCCATAGCTCTGCCAACAATGTATTTTATGCTGCTGACCTCCATAAAGGCAGGGATTTCTGTTCACTCTCCTATCCCTGGGGTCTAGAACAGCACCTGGCACACTGTATGTGGTGAACAAATGGCCACAAGCTTGCTGCACTGGAAGGCATGCTTCTGTTCAAAATAAAGTTTAAATGATAAAGCAAACCCATCACTAAACTTTCCTTGCTCTTCTAGGATGAAATCACAGTTTTGGATGCCTTACTTGATATCCAACTGAAATTTCTCAGCTGTTGCCAGGAGCGCAGCTGAAGAACAATGTAAACCCTTGAAATGAAAAGCATAAACTTTTGCTGTCAGGAAAAGCTGGATCTCAGAAAAGCATCAACCTTGAACAAAACCCACCACTCACTGTCCAGTGTGGTGTTCAAAGCTACAGCCTCAAAATATGTTTGCACTGAGCACCTACATGGTCATGGAACAAACACCCAGAGTTAAGTTGGACTACCAGGTGATCTGCACAACCTCTTCACAGTCTCTCATGCAAAAATCATGTGGAAAATCCCTCCCACAATCTAAAATATAATCTTCAGCCCATTTTTTGATTGGGTTATTGACTTTTTTTGTTGTTGAGTTGTGTGAGTTCCTTGTAAATTTTTGTTATCAGTCCTTTATCAGATGTATTGTGTGCAAAGATCTTTTCCCAGTTGGTAGGGTGTCTGTTAGTTTTGGTTAATGTCTCTTTTGCTGTACAGAAGCTTTTTATTTTGATATAATCCCATCTGTTTATTATTGTCTTTCACTTCCTTCGCTTTGAGGGATGTGTCTTTCAAGATTTTGCTGAGATGTATGTCATGTAGAGTTTTGCCTATATTTTCTTCTATACATTTTATGGTTTCAGGTCTTACATCCAGGTCTTTTATCCATTTTGAGTTGACTTTTGTGCAGGGTGTGAGGTAGTAGTCTAGCTTCATTTTTTTGCATGTGTCTATCCAGTTTTCCCAGCACCATTTATTGAATAGACTGTCCTTGTTCCACTGAATTTTCTTTGCTCCTTAGGCACTTCTCCAAAGAAGAAAAGCAAATGGCCAACAGATACATGAAAAAATGTTCAACATCACTTATAATCAAGGAAATGCAAGTCAAAACCACTATGAGATATCACCTCACACCTGTGAGGATGGCACACATTAAAAATACAGGCAACAACAAATGCTGGAAAGGATGTGGAGAAAAAGGAACTCTTCTACACTGCTGGTGGGAATGTGAACTGGTCCAACCACTATGGAAAGCTGTATGGCGATTCCTCAGACTGCTAAACATGGAGCTTCCATACGACCCAGCGATCCCACTTTTGGGAATTTACCCAAAGGACACAAAAACACTAATCCGAAAGGATACATGCACCCGTATGTTCACTGCGGCACTGTTCACAATAGCAAAGGTATGGAAGCAACCCAGATGTCCAAAAATAGATGATTGGATCAAGAAGATGTGGTACATATACACAATGGAATACTATTCAGCATTCAAAGAAGATAAACACATGCAATTTGCAGCGA
>PVIJ01013840.1:0-43428 GCA_004024925.1 Scalopus aquaticus
CATTATCTTTAGAAACTATGCCTGCTAGCCAAATTTATGGTATAAAAAACCCCACTGTTGGGGCAATAAACGGAGCAGCCTGATCACTACTCGGTGTGCGTGCTGTCTCTCATTCCCCTTCCCCCTCTCCTGCTGCCGCCGACGCTTTCCCCACCACCCCCGGGGACCCAACCTCGGTCGGAGCCGGCCTCCGACATTTTTATGTAGATGAATTAAAGTCTTTTACTTTGCTGGCATGATTGATGTTTTGTTTTACTTCTGAGTTCTGAGAAGATGAGAAAATGGATCTTGAACATGGTAATTATTAAATATGATTATACTACACTAATTATTAGATGGGTAGATTTTTACACATATTCAAAATCTGTGCCACAAGATTCCAATCTGTAAAATCATGAAAATATTACACAGCTCACAGGGTTGCTATGAGATAAAATGAAGCCATGTATAAAAAATTAACAGAGCACATACTTAATGTTCTTATTATTTGTTCTTATTATTCTTTGAAGATATAATTGACAATAGAGAGTCAATAAGGGAGAGAGAGAAGGTCCAGTTACTGACTTATGATGAGAGGCAAAGCCAAAGCTACGGGAGCTGGAGGGGTGTGGCAAGGCTGCTGTGTCTGAAGCAGGGGCCTGTGGACTCCCGGGGCAAAGTCTTAATCAAATTCTGCCACCACAGGGCAGCACAGTGTGGCAGTCCTGCCATTCCTGAGGTGTCCCCCTCCCATTGCTTCCCAGAACAAAGGTCCACTACCCTCCTGGTCAGCAGAGTCTGCCTTCAGCAGCATTCCTGATAAAGAGTAAGCCCACATGAGTTGCTTCCTTTTAAAGGCTACCAAAATGTCTCTTTACTCTGGCCTCTTCCAAGGAAGCCCCTTACGCCAGACATGAGAGGTGGAGTTCAGACCATAGCACGCCACATGCATTATTTCCTTCAGCTTGAGTTGTGATTGGACATCAGGGGATGGAGGTCGGTCCCTCACGCTGACAGAAAAAGAGGTGCAGTTTGCACCCAGACTAGGAAGCCTCATAGGTCACTCCAATGGCCCTGGGGGTATAAGGTTCAGCTACCCAGGCCACTCCAACAATACTTCTGTCAGGAAGAGAAGTATAGCTCTTGTAAAACAAACATAGAGCCTTCGTCATCTAAAAGGGCCCGTTAGGGAAAGTACTTTGACAGAAAGCAATTCTAAATCTTTGTCCCAATTGGAAAAAAAAAGACTATCTGCCACTCTAGTCCCCTCCAGTCTTCTTGTGACACCTAAGGGGAAAAGCAAAATAACAAAAAACAAAAATCATAGTCAACAGAATTTAGTGTCTCAAGGAAAAAGACCGAGATGCTATAGCCAAATTAGAGTGTGGTGAGATGGGGGAGCAATTGCCAAGGGGAAACATTCATGAGCTTCCAGCTGGGAGACAGCGCCACTAAAAGAACTGGAAGATATTAAAACACTTGTTCTCCCCTAAATCTTGCTATACCACCAACAAATTTCCAGGATAACAGCAGTAGACTATAACTGCAGAGATGAAAAGCAAAATTTCAAGAAGGGAGACATGCAATAAAGAGAGGTGAGGAACTAAAAATCCAGTACCAACAGCTACAACAAAAACATGACACAATTTTACCCAGATTAGCATAAATCCTCCCACTAAAGGTTTATTGACTTCAGTCCCTATTACCTACTACAACTTAATTCTATTAAAAAAAATACAGAGTATACCAAGAAACAAATCAAGTCGAAATTTGACAGTCGAGAGTAGAAGCTATAGACAAGTTTTAAATGAATTCTGATTAATATGTGGAGGCATTAATGAAAAAAAATTAGAAAAATCATAAGCTGGTAAGCAGAGAGATGGAAACTATAAGAAAATGTGAAAAGGAAGTACCAGGAATCAAAACCACAGTATGTATCTGGTATTTATAGAGTCTGCAGGAGTCAACCAAAGGAAAGGGGTGAAAGAGGGAGTTATGATTCAAGGAAGCAAAGGGAGGATTGCTCCAGACTAAAAACATGATACGATTACAAATCTGACCCACTCCTCCTTCATTATCATAGCAATTTCCTCTTGCTGAACCTAAAATTCATTTATCCTCAGAGTCCCAGTTAACAATGCCTGCCTTCTCCTTTTCTTCCTACCCCTTCTTCTCCTTCTCTTTTTTGCCTTCATGTCCTTACCTTCTCTTTCTCTTTCTCTCCTTTTGAAATTTTCTCCTCTAATTCTTCACCTTCTTTTTCTTATCCCCCTCCTCTTTTCCTCCTCCTCTGTTGTTTTCTTCGCTCTTAGGATTCCATAGGGAAAATTCAGAATATCACAGATTGTCATATATCAACACTGTCAACTTGATCAGCTAAGCAGCTTGATTTCCACTAAAGTCTCCTACTAAACTAGCCTCAG
The DNA here is from genome assembly GCA_004024925.1 of Scalopus aquaticus. NCBI lineage: Eukaryota > Metazoa > Chordata > Mammalia > Eulipotyphla > Talpidae > Scalopus > Scalopus aquaticus. Next base: position 2,403 of record PVIJ01013840.1, read on the forward strand.
TCCATTTCTCAGCTGAGTATCAGGATGAATACAAATCATTACAGATTATAAGAACACAAATATGGATGGAAAGGTAAAATGACATTTGAAATAAGACTCATCCCAAAGTATGCAAACATGTTTATAAAAGGTTATTTTTAATTGTATTATATATTCTACCCTTGTAACTCCATTAAGCAGTTGTGTAATGCAACTACTGCCTTCTTATAATTGCAGTTATCCCTCTTGTGACTAAACTACTCCCTTGCTGTAAATTAGACATTTTTGGAAGCTCTTTTCACTCATTCTGTTCTCCAGATTCCTATTTAGCACACTGGCATTCATCACACTATAATGAAAAACAATCCTCTTATCAGAGCATAATAAAATTTATTAAGTAAGTTGATACCCTGATAATCATTAAAATTTGAAACAACTTCCAAAGCTTCTTAATTTATAGTAAGGTCTAGTTAAAGTTTTGTAAGAGTCTGGTTCTTTAGCTAGCATTTCCATGCTACATGTCAAAAGAAGGTTCATTTCCATTTGTGTTGTATATACTACCCCATGTTTGTCTACTAACCACAGAGGTGTGCAGAAATACCATTAGTAGTTCTGAGTACTGTTTGACTTAAGAGAGAATACACTTTTCATGTTTATTACACAGTTTCACCTTCTGGATAATTTAATATTCAAGCTGTGTGAGCCTAAATAGCTTAGCACAGCTGGTGTGGTGTCTTGTTATTTCTCACTTTTCCTCTTATCTGTGCAATTTTAATAATTGGGAGACTAAAAACAGTAAGGTAAATGGATAAAATTATTCAAGGAATTCACATATTTGCCATATAGTCAGTGAGAAGCTTAAATCAATTTTCTTAAACTGTCAGCCATGATGTATATCTAAATGGAGTGCTGGGGTTTGCTCAGATGCACTTATTGTTTGCCTTTGCAATTATGAAATATGAAAGTTGAGGATTTGTTTTAGTCTTTTCTTTTTCCAGTTTGAATGGCTCTGGCAAATTATTTTGCAATTTACTCATTAAAGAAATAGTTCCTTTTTCCTTCAAAGGAATATGCTTTTTAAAATGTTGTACTGTTTTGGGTAAGAAACAAAGAAAACAGATTAAGACAAATTATTCCTTTCTACCTTGACCTATAGACGTGGGGAATATTTTTTTTCATGTTTTATTTGATTAAGTGCAATTCTATGCAGCTTCAGATTCTAAAAATGAATGTAAGAATATAGGTTTTCTTTGTATTTATGTGGTACAGTGAGTTGTTTAGATTGATATTCTATTTTTAACCTAGTAGTTTTTTTATATGATAATCAAAACTTAAATCTTCACACACACACACACACACACACACACACACACACACACATTTGTCCACCCCAAAAAAGTTGAACATATTGTGGAAAATAGACTTTTTTTTTTTTTGCATAAGGCTCCTTTAAGGTTAATTCTTCATAGTTCTAGTCACTGCTTTTTAATTCTAAAATAAAGATGTTTATTAGAAAATACTTTCCAAAGACTAAAGGTTTATATTAAATTGCACAAAGTTAACATGTTTTTCTCCTTATGCTGTATATGAAAAACAGAATGTGATTATTTTTGTTTTCTATAACAATAGTACATTGCTTAGAAAATTGTCATCAGGGGTCATTTTAATTTAAATTGTAGATAAGCAAATTAGTATAATTTTGAAGATGTGGCACATCTTCTCATCATATTCTTATCCTCATATTCTTATCTTATGAAAATGACTCCATCTGGGCCAGTCCATTTGGGTATTAATTCAAGTAGTTGAAGTATAGCAACTTACAATGACATTATTTCATGGGCATGCATCCAAACAGAATCTTAGGAAATGTGAGCTGTGATGGAACTTTCTCCTTCAATTCTGGAACATAGAAATAAAGCCCATATCCCCACAAGGACAATACACTAGTTTATTCTAGGGAATTTTCTTTCTGACTTCTAAATTATTTTATACATGAGTCAGTTTTTGAAGTTTTAAAACTGTCTTATAGTTATTCTCTTTTTTTTAGGAGATGTTTTTAAAAGTGCAAAACTGACTTTTGTGAGCAGTTTCTTTGTAGTTCTACCAGCATAATCAGGTCATCTTTCCTGATCCATGCTATCATTGACTTCTTGCTAAAATTTTTTCATCATTCTCTGGAAACACTTTTTTAGTGTATGTGATAAATAGAACCACTCTACCTCATCCCTTGACTTACTGAAATAATTTTCTACTTATTTTCCTAAAATTAAATGAAATGTGACTTACTTCTTGCCTCTGGAAATCTACTTTCATCTACATCTTCTGCCTGGAATTGGTTCACATTTCCCCCCATTTTTATTGCCTATTCTAGACAATTATGCTTCCACTCAATTAGGAAAAAAAAAATCCCTAAGCTTCTGAGATTCAATGACACTAAAGCATGTTAGTCTCTAACTCATTGTCAATTTTTCATCCTTATACCCCAAAAACTTGTTGGCCTCTAATTCTTTGTTCCAGACTCAAGTTCGGGTGCCATTTTGAGTGACTTCAGACATCTGTTTGGGTAATCTACTATCATTTTAGCTATTATCTACATCTTCATTGCAATCATCTGTCAAAACACCTCATCAGGCATTTATTTCCATGAAAATATGTTAGATCTTGTCATCATCTGCAGATACATCCCCTATAAAATTTTAAACTAAAATAGTCAACCCTCTGACCGGAAGCAAACAATTTACCATAATTGAGATTCCCAGCCCTTCATCTCCTTTACTTTTTTTTTTTTTTTTTGGTTACTCTATGCCCTCTGTCTCCATTTGTCCCATGCCTACCCTTAACTCAAGACAATATTCAAAAAACTTTCAGGAGCATCTTCAACATATTATGCTTCTGTGACCCACAGGCAACAGCTTCACACTCCGGTGTGTCTTCTCTGTTTCTCCATATACCCACTACACAAATGATAATAACTTCAGTCAGGGCCTGCAGTCTTTGCTGAGTTCTAAGTCACCTTCTCTCCTTCCAGCTTGAACTAATGTTTCAAACGTTTTGCCAACATTTAGAATATTTGAGAGGTAAAAGAGTGAAATGATATTGAACTCCCAAAAAAGCATAAACGTCATTCTTTTTAAAGGAAACATCAAAAACTGCTCTATTTCTTTCCTTTCATATTATTCTATTATCAAGTTTCAATTTTCCAAAGAGAAGACCAAATAGTGACGGAATTTTCCTTCACTGTAAACTACCACTTAAGTATAAATATGCTTGTTTTTTAATAATCTGTATAAAACTTTTACGCATATAAAGCTAACTTTCTACCTCTGCCTCACATTGTGGTTAGCTCTTTCAATTTCTCCCTTTATTTCTCTCTGTATGAATAAAATCTAAAAGTTGTTTGAGCATTTACTCTGTATATTAACATATATAAAAGGATATTAATCAGCTCCCCACAGGAAACGAGGGGTATGCGTCATATCATATTGCTAAGAAATGAAAACTTTAATTAATCCCATCCATTTTAAAAGACATCCAAGGTAGACAAAGTTTCCCAGAGTGCTTTTACTTTTTTTCCTCTCTCTTTACCTTTCTAATTTAATGAACTCCCATTTGGTTAAATAATTAATTATAAACAAATTTTGCTTTGTGAGTCATTTCTTCTTTTGTTTCCTTTATAACAGGTTCTGAATTCAGCTGTTGGCACATATTTGCATAAGTTAAACAAGAATAATGGCAGTAAGACTGTAAAACATATTTAATAATTCTTCAACATTTAAGACCCCCTTTCTTTTCTAAAGTTTCATTCTAAAAAAGATCCATATCTCTATCTCTCAGTTATCAGTCATCATCACTTCAAAATTCTATAATACTGTGTGGCCTGTCAACTACTCTCTAAGACTTCTCAGTGAAACTGATAACTTATCTACAAGATATGTCATCCTTGAGGCAAGAACACATTGAACTATAAAAAATGTTGGGGATTTTGATTTTTAAAGTAGAAGAGGAATAGGATTACCAACTACTCTTGTAATTTAACCTGAAGTTAAACTACACACAATTACTGTAACATCAGATGAATTATTTCTAACAAGAACCCTTTACAGATATATATACTGAGTCCTCCCGATGAAATAATTTTTAATTTTTCCTGCAGATTTTATTTCACGATGAGTTTTACCAACATTTTTTTCTGTCTCATCACCTAATTTTGCCTATCCCCTGCCCTCCAACTGGATACTCGGAATTTAACAAAAAATGAAAGGATCATATATAAATTGCATCGTAAATATTTACAATTTCAGGTACTGAAAATCTTGCCAGGTTTTACATTCTAGATAACAGAATAAGAATCAATGATATAATACAAATGTAATTTTATGTACATTTATTGCTTATATGTTTTACTTCTTTTAGCGTCTTTTCAAAAGAAAATTGTTTCTCTGGGAAAACTCATTCAAATCTTTTTCTCTAACAAAAACAAAACAAAACAGACTTGAGGTGGAAGCTCAAGTTATCAACTTTTACCGTAAAATGGAGTATTACACAAACGTTCTTCAGGATGGATTTATCATGGCTATCTGCATATCTCCAGAAATACCAGTCCCAATGTTCACAGTAAGCCAGTATATCAGAGCATTCAGACCGAATCATTCAGAGACAATCACCAGACATAAGGTCCACCAGAGTTTTTGGCCAGATTGTAGGTTTATGAAGTAACCAATGACCCAAATCCAACATCCATCTCTGTGTTTGAAAACGAGTATTAACCGTATAAATAAGAAATCTACTTTTACTTTCATATGAAATTAGATGGTTGCCTAAATTCAAGGATCTAATTATGCCTCACTGAAACTTTTAGATTTCTTTTAAAAATAGCCTAAGTTTTACCATTCCACTAGTCCTTGCTACCACGAAAGTATCTCAGTTGAAATATGGACACATCTATACATTTAAATCCATGTAAACTTCAAATCAATATACTGCCAGATTTTCTATCATGAGATATACTATTTGGCAGTATTTTGAACACAATCTAGATATCAGCTACATTAACATAAAATAAATTTGCATTTTAAGTAAAAACTGTGGGCTTGCTATAAAAGTCTAGACATTACTTAACTAACAGCAATTGACATAATTAAATCATATATAAAACTGTTGGAGCTGCTACTATATAAAACAATAAACCTGATGTCCAGTTTTCCAGAAATACCTTCCTATAGATTTCAAATTCTGTGCTGAACCATTACCAGTCCTCTTTCCTCCCAAACTCTTATCAATTTAGTTTGTGGGAACAGATTTAGCCAGACTATTTAAAGACCTGTCAACTTGCATCAATCCAGGCTTCTTCCTGAGACACTGCACTGAGTTAGAATTTTGAAATACTAGGTAGGGATTCCTAGTACTGTTGAAAACTACCTCAAAACTAGTTGACAATGAGCTAAAATTTAAGGCTTAACATACCTCTAGTATGTTTATTCATCATTCATTCTGTCTGTGTTGGCACTAAGAACTAGATGCTGTGGGATCCCAAAGAAAGGAAGTAACAGGATATCCACCAACAAACATGCTCTGACTTTGTCAGTTTGTTGCAAGAGACAAGTGTCTCCAGGTGTAGCAGAACACACTTCTGAGTCACTCTAATTTATGGACAGATGAGAGGACAATAGAAAACTTTTTATCACATGTAGTCTAGGAAATTGTTTACCTTAATTTGTCTAATGTCTGCAGGTAAGCCAGTGCACTTGATAAATCATCCCTGAATTTGCCAGGCCATCTTATAAATGTGACACTGTAATTCTTTTGGCTATATTCAGTAGGCGATCAGTGTGCGAACTTCTTAAGATTTTCTTTTGAAAAGGTTTTGTTTTCAGGTAATAGAAAAATGTACTTTATTTTATATCTAAATTAAATGGTTCAAATGTATGCACTGTTTTTAATATAAATGGACATTTAAAGCAATTTTCCTCATAACTGTCACTATACAGTCTACTAATAGACTGAGTTCGATCTCCAACCAGGGAGTTGATCTACATGGCGCAGCTGACCTCTCATGTCTTACCCACTGCTCCCTTTAGCAGTGTATTTTGGTAGATCTGCCTGTTCTGCTCCCCACTCTGTCTCTGGTGAACCCTCTCACCACCACCTTCCCCACCCCGCACCTCTAGGCTACACCCCAGATCTTCTATGCAAGAAAAAAAAAAATGTATATTTTACATTTCACCCTTCTATGATCATTGGATATTTTAATTTCTACATTACCTACTTAAAATAATTGCAGCCAATGTAGAAATAAAATGAAAAGTTTCTAATTTTGTCTGAGTCACAACAAGAACAGATATTTCTGGTTGCCAACCCAACATTCACACCCTTTTATCCTAAAAAAGCCTCTTTTTGGGCACCAACCATAACTCTCAGGGGAAGTTGTTTCAGCCTCATTTTCAGGCGTGGGCTTACTGGTCTGTTTTCAGTGACTAACTGAAAAAGAATGATGTGATTCAGTTACGACCAGTGAACTATAAGGATATATTTGTTAGACCCACTGGATTTTATATTAAGAAAGAGTTACTGGAAAGTGATCCTGTTGCCCAGGGATGACACAGAACCTGAGTATCCCTGAATATCATAATTTGTTTCTTAGAAGACAAAGTCATAAGAGGAAGCTGACACTGTTATGACAGAATGAAGACACAAAAAAATACAATCAGTTAACTTAATAACATTCTGGATGAGTGGCGCACTATTCTGAAGCTGGAAATTTTATTGGATGGGTTAATCAATTTATTTATTGTTCAAGACAATATCTACTTATATTATCTGTGAGTGACACTTAATTCAAAGTTTTAACTCTCAGCAAGTCATATGTCCTAGTTTTAATAATTAATAACTTAGAAAAAGAATAAAATGCTTTATGCTTATTTTAATTTTGTATATTATGATCACATATAATTTATTTCCCTATTTCACAAATACGTCAATCCCTGGACTAGCCAACTACTTTTAAGCAGCATTGTGATAAAACAACAAAAGAGTTGCTGTACATTTTGCTCATGTTCCTACAGTAGGAATATTTTTCATACATTGTCATCTATGTATTTGATATGAGATTCAAATGTGAATAGAAATAATAAGCAAACAATGTTATCTCTATCTACAAGTCCACTTGAAATTTAGTAATTAATTTTGCTGGAACTACAACAAAGACTTTATCAGTTATTTTTTGATAATTTATTGCCTTTGTTTTCTGAGCCACAGGGTACTAAAATTAAAAAAAAAAAACACTTGGAATACTGATGTATAATCTGAAGCTTAAGTCATATAGTGATACATTTGTCTGATACATATAGTAATACATTACGTCATATAGTGATACATACAATTACATGAATTCATCTATATTTGTTTAACACAAACATGATGACAACAAAAAGGTGGTAAATTTTTCATAGTAACTAGCTTGGGCCAAACTTTTCCTTCAAATCACCAGTGATATCCATAAACCTTGAACCACTTATAATCTGTACACTGTGAAACCAGTAATGTATATACAATTATAGGTCATATTCTCCTAACAGTTTGAGGGTTTGGGAAAGCAAATGAAAGTAAGAGGGCCTCCATGGTGGTCTAAGGGTTAAGTCTCCAGCCCTACCCACAAAGGCCCACCACAATAGCCTGTGTTCAATTCCCCACCAGGTAGCTAACCCACATGACTCAGTGGATCTTTCCTGTTTTGCCGGCTGTTCCCCTTAGCAGTGTATTTCATAGATCTGTCTGTTATGCTCCCTACTCTGTCTCCGGAGAATCCTCTCACACCCACCCTCCCATGCCTCTGGCCTGCACCGCAGTTCTACATAAAAGAAAATCTTCATTTAAAAAAAAAGTAATAAAGTACAAGTGAGGCTAAATATTGACAGAATACTTTCCCTTATTTGTAGGGGATACATTCCAAGACCCCTTGTGGATAACTGAAACCATGGAGTATACCAAACCCCATATATGCTATGCTTTTCCCTATACATACATGCCTATGATAAAGTTTAACTTTTAAATTAGGCACAGTAAGAGATTAACAGCAATAACTAACAATAAACTAAAACAATTATAACAATTTACTGAAATAAAAGTTTGTCACTGGATTTCACTCTCTCTGAAAATATCTAATGTGATATACTATTTTTGGACCATGGTTGACTGTGGGTAACTGAAATTGTGGAAAACAAAACCATGAATAAGTGGGGACTAGTGCAGCAGCAATAGAAGGAGATGGAAAGTATGATAACAATCAATATTTGTACAAGGCAAAATACTTATTTATACCTCAAATACATACATATTAAAATATTTACATCTGTACATTTATTTAAATACTTATTTATGTAAATTATGTACAAGTTTTCATATAAGTTTTCATAAAGAAGTTGAATCTTAGATCTTGTCCCATAACAACCTGAGTTCCTACCATTGGTCCTCAATTTTCTGGTCAATCTCATGTCAAAGCAATGACACAATGAAAAATTGATTCACTCCCTTTAACATCCCCTGCCTACTAAGATCATTTCTGTAGTTCAAAGCTATAATGAAGCACTGGCCCTTCAGCTCTACTCTCTAAAGGGAGCCGTATCAGGCAGAAATTGCTTCAGAGATTTGCATTTTATTGAATGGACAAGTGACTTTGATGGTGATAGATGATAGTTCGGTTCCCTATGAGTGCTTTGTAACTGCCCCTTTGCTCCTAATAAATAATATTTAATATGTTTATCTTTATAGTAGTATGCTTACATAGCATATCTAAAACACTAATACCACAAGTTTAGTATGTCTGGTAACGTTTTCACAATCGCATTCCACAAGCAAGCTCTCTAGATTACATTAAATACTTAGAAGAGGAAAAAGGAATAAAGTCATTCCATAATTTTAAATTAAGCCAACAAAGGATAATTCAGAGATGAAATAGATGATTTTAGGCATAAACTCTTAGACATGAAGGAGTTCAACGGGCTGACATGAGACAGTGTTTCAGCGAAAAACATACCACTAATGAGATTCCACCTTGTTCCACGCATTTTTTACAGTCACTGACAGTCATTTCATTTTAAAGTGATTATCAATATTAGGGTAAAATGAAAAGTGTCCCCATAAAATAGAACAGAGAACATCTCCCCCAACAACTTTTCTCTGTTTGATATAAATTTTTTTCAACAACAAAAATACCAATATTGCCTATGGACCTGGCAGTATATCGAAGTTGGTCATTTCTAGTTAAATACAATGTTTGAAAATCAAAGTTTAAACACAAATGTGTTTCTCATTTCTCAAAGTATCTGTTGTCCAATGACACCTGAATTCAAATTTTATTCAGCAAACTACTGAGTGTTAACTAAATACATATGTTACGGCAATACAGAAAAAAATCTCTGCTGTTGGACTTTTTAATCCTACTGGAAAATTTAGTGTCTAGTGAAAAAGCATATTCATTTCCTAGAATGGATCACTGTTTCCCAAGTTGCTACTCTTTGAACCTAAGTTTCTTTGTTTTCATACAAATCCACTACTAATTCCCTAATATGCCAACTATTGCTCTTCTAGAAAAGAATTTATAATCATACAAAAATGAGTTTAGTGTGCACAATTATATATCCTGAAAATATCTGTTAGCTTCTGCTATCACAGTGCTAATTATATTTTACTAAAGATAAATTCACCATTTTAATATAATTTATGTATGTTTTTTAGTTTATACCAGTACCTAAATAGTACTTGGCACATAAAGGGTGGTGAATATATATATATTTTTTTAATTTGGAAGCTGAAGAAGCATTAGGTAAGTATATTCTCTTGTTTATTCTAGAATAGAGTGAGAGCAAGGGTAACTGTTTCAGAATAAGGCAAAATCAAACTATGTAGTTTCAAATCTGATCAAACCTTCTTCTACCATTACTTCGTTTTAAAGAACTGGCTGGTTTTTGTTTTGTTTTGTTTTTCAGTTTTTGCCTTTATGCTAATATTACTGGGTCCTATAAACAAACAAGTTCAATGAGTTAACATATTTGTGGCTTGTTGAACATACACTGAAAATATGAAGGCTTACACTGATGAAAATATTACTATTACTAGGACTTAACTGGTAATATTGTCTCTGCTATGATTGTGAGGGCATCCTAATAAGACCACTCCAAGATTCTCAGAACTGGTCTCCTCAAGATTTTCCCTTTGGGGAGCAAAGAAAATGCAGTGGAACAAGGACAGTCTATTCTAAATGGTGCTGGGAAAACTGGACAGCCACATGCAAAAAAATGAAGCTAGACTACTACCTCACACCCTGCACAAAAGTCAACTCAAAATGGATAAAAGACCTGTATGTAAGACCTGAAGCCATAAAATGTATGGAAGAAAATATAGGCAAAACTTTACACGACATACATCTCAGCAAAATCTTGAAAGACACATCCCTCAAAGCGAAGGAAGTGAAAGACAAGATAAACAGATGGGATTACATCAAAATAAAAAGTTAATGTACAGCAAAAGAGACATTAACCAAAACTAACAGACACCCTACCAACTGGGAAAAGATCTTTGCACACAATACATCTGATAAAGGACGGATAACAAAAATTTACAAGGAACTCACACAACTCAAAAAAAAAAAAAAAGCCAATAACCCAATCAAAAAATGGGCAGAAGAGCTCAAAAGGCACTTTTCCAAAGAAGAAAAGCAAATGGCCAACAGATACATGAAAAAATGCTCAACATCACTTATAATCAAGGAAATGCAAATCAAAACCACTATGAGATGCCACCTCACACCTGTGAGGATGGCACGCATTAAAAATACAGGCAACAACAAATGCTGGAAAGGATGTGGAGAAAAAGGAACTCTTCTACACTGCTGGTGGGAATGTGAACTGGTCTAGCCACTATGGAAAGCTGTATGGCGATTCCTCAGACTGCTAAACATGGAGCTTCCATACGACCCAGCAATCCCACTTTTGGGAATTTACCCAAAGGACACAAAAACACTAATCCGAAAGGATACATGCACCCGTATGTTCATTGAAGCACCTGTTCACAATAGCAAAGGTATGGAAGCAACCCAGATGTCCAAAAATAGATGATTGGATCAAGAAGATGTGGTACATATACACAATGGAATACTATTCAGCATTCAAAGAAGATAAACACATGCAATTTGCAGCGACATGGATGGAATAAGAGGGGGTCATACTCAGTGAAATAAGCCAGAAAGAAAGAGAAAAATATCGAATGGTTTCATTTATAACAGGACTATAAGGAAATCAAATAGGAGAGAGACAGTCAGCGGGGTGGGGGGGGGGGAGGGAAGGAAAAGGGCACAAAATGGAATAGAAAAGAACACAAGGGACCATGGAGATGGATCACGGGTGAATTGGTGGTGGGCTACCCAAGGGGAATACAAAATGTAAAAGACATAAATAACAATATAACAATAAAAATATATATTTAAAAAAAAAGATTTTCCCTTTGGGATGCAGAGTATTTTTACCTAAGAGTAATGAAGTTCCATGACTCTGAGAAGACACTCCTGTGCTTACCTAGTCCTTTGCTCTTCTCTAAGAAATCTTTACCTAACTGAAGCAGCAATCGCCATCTCCCCCAACCCGTCATGACCTATAAATATATGATTTGGGTCTCTCACCTAGGTTTACCTTTAAAACATGACTGAGCACCTCACCTTCACTCTGAGCGTAAAAAATGAAGTCATTTCCCGGCCTTATCATGCATTAGGATAAAGTCACCCACTCCACTCCCCTAGGTCATCTGGACACCTCAATACTGAATTTTCATCCCTAAACCCCTAATCAATGACAGGACCTACACCATCATTGTAGCTCATCCCCACATACATTATTCACTTGATTATTTTTTATTTGCAAAGCTGTTGGATGCTGCTATGGTTACTCACCCAGCCTGAGAGGCTCCCAGAGGGGTCAGGAATTTCTCCCTTTCCCCTGACAACTACATGAAACAGTGCATATAAATTCACTTTAAATTTCAATACAGTATTCAAATAAATCAATCATATTATTAAATAAGGACTTGTATGGACTGAGATGGCAAAAATGTGTGATAATTCAAATTTTACAATTTGTACCTATACGATCATGGAAAATTTCTTAATTTCTTTGAGCTGCTACTGTATTTTCTTATTGTTATGCTAACAAGTAATACTGTTTTAAGAATGCATTCCAATTTTACTGAACTATAACTGGTAAATAAAATTGTATATATTGAAATTGTACAATGTGAAGACTTGATCTATGCTTACATTACAAATGAGTATATCAATCAAGTTAATTAACCAACCACTACTTCATAAAGTTACCATTCTGTGTGTGTGGTGAGAAACCTTATGATTTACTCTTCTAGAAGATTTCAAGTATATAATACAGTATTATTTACTATATTGTGCACTGGATTCCCAGAAGTTATTAACTTTATAACTGATAATTTATATAATAGATTTAAATGAAAAACTCTATTTTAAATTGACCCTAAAAAGTAATCTTCAAATAATCTACTGTAGTTACTTGCTTTTGTGAATTAATGTGAATTTATGAATGCATTATATCATATGCTGTATTTAATTAACATTTTTGATAAATAAAAAACCTTATGGGTGAAACATATTATGAAAAAGCCACTAATGAGTAAGATATGTGATGATTCTTCTTGCACTGAACAGGCAATGAAAAGATAAAATGTCTTGAATAACGGCTATTCATAAAATAATATTGTAAATGAATTCTATAGAGGACATTATCCTTATTAAAATAAATGATTTATGAGATACAATGTTTAATCTTTTTGTTTAACTTAAAATACTTCATCTATTTTTGCTATAGTTTGGGGCAGATTACCTATAAATTATATGAAATGATTCATCTATAAATTACTATATATTCAATATAGTAGCATAACATGTGACAGAAATATCTATTTCTATTTCTCAGTCTTAAGAATAATTTTAGTCATTGAATATAATTTTAAAAGGCACACACCTCGCTGTAATAATAACCACACTGCAACAAAATGATAGATAAGCATAACTGCTTTTTGATCAAAGTTTGATCAAAGATTATGTACTAATGGAATGGAAGATAGACAGGATAAAATGCTCTGATGTTCAGATTTTACACAATAATCGATATTTCACAACACTAAGTAAGAAATTTAGCAGTCAACATCTTCTTTCTCCAAAATATCTTTTATATATATATGTATGTGTATGTACACACACACACACACACACACACACACACACACACAGTTGAGATTAATAGAAAATAATACAGCTAGTTTAAATAACGTTGCTTTTAAAACAGGTAACCAGCATCGGGTGCAAATAGAATTTAAAGTAACCATACTATTAATGATGAGCAATGTTTTTTCCCACTGAATTATTTATTCAAATGAAGTTCATCCAAAGACTTTTCTTCCTTGGTCTTTCTTCCCCAGGAGTCTCCCTAATTTTTCACTGGCTCTGGATTAAAGAAGTGATTTGACTCTCACTTCCTCACAAACCTGGTACCTGATAAATGTTCTCAGGGAGCCTTGTGCTCTGGGGAACTTAGATCTGTATATATTAATCAGAGTGTGGATAGTTCTTTTCTCCCTTTTTTTGTTCTGCTTCCCATTGTCAAAACTTGAGCTGATATATCGACTTAGGAAGAATGTAGCAAACTCAGTTGCACGCAATTCATATAACAAGAGCTTGGATTTTTGTTCTCAGGTTGTCCTTCTTGTCTTTTATTTTGAAAAGGCTTTATTCCTTTCTCTCTCTCTCTCTCTTTTTTTTGGTCATTGTCACCATCTTTTGCAGTTTCTTTGGCAGGTTCCTCACCATTATGCTCAGGTTGTAAAAAATCTTCCTTATTATAAATGGCTTTTAACACATCCCCTCTCTGTTCTGCTTTTCACAGCATTCTAACTTTGCTTTGATCCCTTTTTTTCCCTTTCTCATTTCTCCTCCTTTCCTTCTTTTAGTTTTCATTCCAAATGTCTCCTTACATTGACACCAGATCACTCAATAGGCAGTTCCCATTGATCTGGCTGCTGTTTGGAAAGCAGATTTCATTTTAAGTAGAGAAATAGGAATCCTGAGGAAAGACATCATTTGTAGGACAAGGCACTAGGCTGCTCTTTCCAGGCCCTTATTCCTTTTTGAGACTGTCGGGAGACACATCTCTTCAGATACTTATTTTTTGTCCACAGGATTTTTTAAATTACACTGGTCAACACTGAGATTGTTACTGACTTAAAAATCTAATCTGTAGTATCTTGGTGTGCTGAACATGAATATAACCCGGAAATTTTTTTATTAGCTCTCATTCTGAAGACATTTCATATGTTTCACCATGTAAATTTATGCAGTAGGACTGCAACAACATCCTAAATCAGCCCAGGATGAGGTAATATTGCATCACAATGCATAATACCATCATGCACACATCATCCAGAGTTGACCGCATCATCCAGAGTTGATGCAATGCAATATTACTGCCAGGAGGCTGCTGAAGTAAGCTGACGTCAGCAGTGCACTAGATAAAGCCCTGTCGGAAAGGTTGAGCATTGAAAATATTTCAGACTTGGGCAAGACACTTTAAGCTACTGTTCCATTGAACTTTTATTATTTTATTCATTTAGGCACAATACAGAACAGTAATGCCTCAAAACTGCGTTAATATCATGGACAATTTCTGCTATATTTGTGGGGAAGTGACATTTGCCAACCAGAAGAAAAGTATCACTTCTCAGGTGAAGAAGGCTCATAATCTTTACTTTGGATGCAAGGTTGGTAACCAAGACAAGCCTTGGGTCCCACATACAGGCTGTGTTCCATGTACAACACAGCTTTCACAGTGGTTAAATGGCAAAAAGCTATCGATGCCATTTGCAGTCCCCATGGTGTGGAGAGAGCCAGCAACCACATAAAAGACTATTCCTTTTGCTTGGTTCCTCCTCTTTTCGGTGGGATAATAAGCAAGACAAGTCAAGAGTCTACCCAAACATTCCATCTGCACTGAGAACAGTTCCACATGGTGAGGGACTTCCTATTCCAGAACCTCCAACAGAATATTCTTTTGATTCATCTGATAAGGACAAGGGTGAGCCGACCTGTTCTTCTCCTGTTCCATCAGCATGCAGTGATCCAGATGTTTACTGTGGTGCATCATCAACCCCACACAGACTAACACAGGAAGAACTCAATGACCTGGTTCATGACTTGGACTTATCCAAGAACAAGGCAGAATTGCTAGGATCAAGACTCCAACAATGGAATCTTCTGGAAGAAGATATCACAATTACTTTATATTGAAAGTGCCACCAGCAGTTGGAGCCTTTCTTCAGAAAGGAAAGTACTCTGGTATTCTGCTCCGATATTGAGGGCCTCATGAATGCTTTAGAAATCACTCATGAGCTGCAAGAATGGAGACTATTTTTAGACTCTTCAAAATTGAGTCTTAAGCCTGTGCTTTTGCACAATGGAAACCGTCTTCCATCTATTCTATTCCTGAACAGTTGTACAAGAGACAAGCAAAGAAATCTAAGAAGTAGTCTATGACTTGATTTTTTACAGGTATTAACTGTAGGCCTATTACTACTGGCATGCATTTCGTGATGTAAACATCAATTTATTGCAGATTACCCAAAATATAACTAGAGCCAAAATTAGAATTTGACTGTCATATTCGTGTTGAGTACATACAAATTGATAGGGAATGACTAATTTTATTTCAGTAACATGACTTTTGTAAAAATTTGTTGAACAATGTTACCATAAAAATGTACTGAAAAATCTCAAACCTCTTGGCTTTATTTTTTCAAGACATTTTATTTGGAAAATCTACTTAGCATGCTAGAAATTTTGGTAAGGAAGGAATTATGGAGGAAGGAGGGTTCAAGACAGAAACTATTATAAAATCAAATGGGGTGAAAATGTATGCCTTTGGAAGCATGTCTTCATTCTCTTTAATTGAGTCCTACTTGTTTCTCAATTGTTCTCTGATAGCTTTCATCCTAACTATTTTGTTTCTCCCCCATTCTCATTTATAGTGTCAACTTACATTTAGAGCAGTGAGAGTTAACTCGCTCTCGGTGACATTACAATCAATTAATCACCTTTAGCTTTCCTTTCTGCCTTCCTATTGGCTGGTTTGTAATTGAGCTATGGGGCAAAAGTCATTTCCAGCCACATTCTGTCAGCTTGTTCAGCAGTTCATTTATTAGTTTGATAAGATAACCTTTTCACAGCAACATCTAATCAAAAGCACGAAGTTTAACATACAGTGGGATTATTCAGACATTTATTTGTAGATTCTACTTGGGTTATTTTATAATGGGCTGAGAATTATTCTTAAGATTTGGGAATAGAAACAGACTATGTAGTCCACTAACAAGTAGGTTCTGAATTAAGATGCTGATATATATTGGAGACTACAAGGGAGTTGACAGCAAAGTACCTAGAATATAGAAATATTGTATCTCTAACTTTAAATTTTATTATATGAACCTAAACTACTAAGCCATAGACAGTTAACATTTTTATTTAAGAACTATAGCTTGTGAAGAAAAATTTGGCTCATTCTCTAATATAATTATCCTATTTAATAATCAGTAAAACAAAACCCTGACTTCCCTCTTTACATAAGCAAAATGTCATATACAAGAAAACATCATTTTCTTTACAGAGTGTGTCTTTACCTCAGTATATAATTTTATGTATCGGGACAGGGGGTCCCACTCATGCTAGGGGTTACATTTACAATGCCAACTCATCATACAGATAACTTCTATCAATTTAATCCATCTTAGATTGTAGCAGAATAATGAACAGAACTGTGGACTCTCTGAAATCTAAGCTCCCACCTCTTTTATAGAAAGGATGATAATGCCTTTGCTTGACATTTTATACATGCTCCTTGTTTTGACACACATGACTAAATTGGACAAATAATTTATTGTTATTGTTTACCTTACTTTTCCCTCTATGGAAATGGTGATCAATTTGCTTACTTTTTATGTGTAACCAAAGATCAACCTTTATTTGCATCCTTCTCATACCTGACAAAGTATTCCTATATAAGAAAGAGAAGTTGTAGAGGCCATGATTTTCTCTCCAGAACCCCCTTCTAAAAATTCCTTGCTGTTCCAATCCCCTTTCAAGAAAATTTGTTGTCACAACTGCAAGAAATGGTGTGGCGGACCAGCTTCGACTGGCAGTAACTCTCAGGAATGGATTCAGCTTCAGACAACCTCCTCACCCAAGATCATGCCCTTGCATGGGTAGCCCACATCTAATGACAGGTGGAAGAGGATATAAAAATGCCAGGCCATTTCATCCCAATGACAGACTAATGTAACAGGTTGTTTTAGCTTCAGCTTCCACATGAGGATGGTTGAGGTTATCATCAGGCCAAGATCAGATTTCAACTATTCCTGCTACCAAATCTTGCTTCAGTCCTTCTTCTCACAAGTGTGGATCAATCTCAAAGTTCATCTTAGTGTTTCCCAGAAAACCCAACATGTGACAAGTGATAATTTTTTTTTTTACATTCCTTTCAAATTCTTAACTCCTATACTCTATTTTATTATTCAAAATCATATGTGAGTCATATGCTATTAGTTATGATTAAGATCACAATCATATAAAAAGGGCATTTCCTTAGCCTATTATATGTTCAACAGAAAAATGCTTAGAAAGAAAGTGAAATGTTAAGAGATTAAATATATACTTACTGAGTACTTACTATGTACTAGGCTTTGCCCTAAATAGACCAAGGGTAGCAATTACCTTAAGTAATTCTCAAACGGTTGAGCAGAGATATAGACATTTAAGCAACCTGAACAAGGATATATAGTTACCAGCAAATACCAGAACTTAGAGTTCCTATTCCAAAATTATATTTGATATGATTTAACCCAGTGGTTATCACAAATGAGTATAAACAAGCATTAGAATCACATGGAAACCTTGTTAAAAAAGATTATCAGGTCCCACACCCAGATATTTTTAGTCAACTTAGGTGTGGCCAGAGAATTAACATTTCTATCAAATATTCAGATGATTTTGATGCTGCTGTTCCAAATACACACTTTTAGAAACACTGCTTTAAATAAAACTAGAGATACCTTCCCAATTTGTCTAGATGTGAAAAAGTTGAATCAATCATCAATGGATTTAGAACAATTATTTATATGGTCACTAATAAAATGAAAATGGATATGCTGTTCTTTTTCTTTAGCAGTGTATGATACCCTGTTTCTATGTGAACAATAAAGTTGAACCTGGGTTAAGAATTAATGCATTTTAATTTTTTTCTGCCTTATTTAAAGATTTACCCTTTTATGCATACAAGAGCTGTGGTGCAGGCCAGAGGTGCGGGGGTGGTGGTGAGAGAATTCACTAGAGACAGAGTGGGGAGCAGAACAGGCAGATCAACTGAAATACATTGGTGCTGAGGGGAGCACCAGGCGAGACAGGAGAGGTCTGCTATGCCACGTGGGTCAGCTCTCTGGCTGGGGATCAAACTCATCCTGCAGTAGCTGCCACAGCCCCACAGGGTGGAGACTTAAGCCCTTGGGCCACCACGGAGGGCCCCTGAATTTAATTTTTATGACAATCTAGTTCTGTGATAACATTTCAAAAGATCTAAAGAAGGCTAAGGTGTGGAAATGTGGTAGATTTCTTCCTTTTAACTTTTCTCTCTTTTAAGACCACAAATTCTTTATTATTAAAACAGATTTTTTAAACAAGCATATAAATTTTATGAGCATAAAAGAAAAGTAGTAGAAAGAAGAAAACAAAAGAGCTAGACCATTTTATCCCTTTATTGAATATACAGTCAGTTCTGGTAAAGTATGATATATGATTTTTTTAAATTGTGTTGCTATGCAAAATCACACAATAAAAACCACAGGGATTATGGAAATATGGGAAAACAACATCAATACTTTCCTTAGTGACACACTTTTTAAATATATAGAACCCTAGTACAAATGGCAGCATAATTTTACATATGTTAAATGGTTAAGAGATGCATAAATACTACAATAAATATGTCAGTTCATCTTGGAAAAGACATGACACCAGGATAAAATACACTTGCTTCTAGAGGAGGGTCAGAATAAGGCAGTTCGTGAAATGTTGGAGGAGCATTATCTAAAATTGTGTGTAAAGTTATAACACCAGACATGGATGATTGTAGCTTATTGTCCTACTTTCCATACTGGCAAGAAAAATCAATTACAAATCAATCTTATTCTTAATCCTGAGACATGTTTTTCTTCCTTTGAGATGTAACTGTTTTGAGGAATACATTTCTAATGCATGCAAATTTATTAAAATTGAAAATTTGAGTTAATGAGTAGCTAACTTCAAATACATTCTTTATTATGGTTGGAAAAATATTTTTCCTTCAGATTTCTGATAAGAACTAGTGGGTTAGGCCAATCACTGAAAGATTTGGAAATTATAGCAGTGTCTGAAATCACTGGCTTAGTGATTGAAAACCACAAAAGCACTAAAATGAACCCCTTCCACAAGATTTGGCAATGCAAAATCCTGACATACAGATAACGTCTTCTTTTTGATTGTGCAACAGGTTGTTTACACATTTTCATTGTTTGTTCTTTAATCCATGTACTCAACAAAACTTCCGTTTTTACTATTCAAGATCATGTTTTTATCACTTTGCAGCACTTGAAATTATTCTTTCTTCTGTGTGCCACTGATTGTGATGTTCCATAGTGTAGATTTCTTCATCAATGAAGTGAAAGCAAATGTTCTATAGTTTGTTCCAAAACACTTTATTATTTCAACCTGCTCCCCAACTGCTAAGTACATCCTTTTTCATTAACTACGTCATGTTTGAGAACCAAAAGAGATTGTTAATGGTTGGTATGTTGAAACACACACATATATTTAGGTAAATATGTATATATGCATATATATGTTTATATATATATATATATATATATACTTATGTGTGTACAGGTAACACATATACAAATGTACATTATGTATATCTATATATACATCTCATTGAAATATGAGAAAATAGTAAAACAAAACTCCATTGAATAATACACACAGTGAACCAAGACCAGGGCAGCTAGTAGATATCTGTGCATCTCTGGGTTTTGTGTATTCCTTCATAGCACAATTCAGCTGGGTGCAGTTATCTGTGTTCACCTCCTGTTTCTCAGGAATGAAATTATGCATAAACAAACATGAAATTTCCATTTTATTAAAATCATTCACTAATATATAAATTGCATAGAATGAAACTTTTTTTTTCAAAATAAACATGGTAACAAAGCTGACTATATAGGCAGATGACTGTGTATGCTTATAAAATATAAATCACAGAAATTATCTTGTTGGAGAAAACTGAAAGCATGTCTTAGATTGGTTGTCATATATTATATTACAGAAATATTTATTTTTACATGTTTCTCCTGCCCAAATCTTCTTATTGGATGACTTTATCTACTTTATAAAAATATAAGAGAAATTATTTTTCAAATAAATACTCCCAAGTTAGACTTTGAGTTTTGTGTTCTTTCTGTGGAATTGCCTGAACACCTGTCTTTCTAAACAAATATAAGCATCAATTGAAGGAATTTTTCCAGTGAGTGCACAAATACATCCACTAACATAACCTTTATGTCGGATCTCATAGTCAATATTTTCTTCTAATATAATATACTTTGTTCTGCCTGATTCCATGATTTTACAGATTATTCAAGCTGATGGTTCCTTTGGAAACCAGCATTTCACTACTTCATATTATAGAATAGAAAACAGATTCAGAGAGGTAAAGTGCTTCCTTTATTCACATAATTGTCCAAAGGTACAGCAGGACTGGTAGACAAACCATGTTATTCACATTGCTACAGTTGTTGTATTAAATATCACTTAATTCCTTATTACAAATTTATCTCTTTAATCACCATATATACTTTCCAGGATAAAATAACAAGCTCTAGAAATCTGGAGCAAAGAAAATCCTTCCTTAAATTCACTGTCAATTTATCTGAGATGGCTTAATATCCAATCAATCCATTCTCAAGAACTTTTCTCTGACCCAACCATGCTTAGCAGACAAAGAAGGGTTTTTCTGCACACTGAAGTATAAAGTGTAAAAAAACCATTTCTGGATTTTAAAAAAAATCAACACAACTAGGAGAACTAGGCTTAACTGAAAACATTTTCTTGTAGGCTTTCAAATTTCTGCCTTCTTTTCTGCTTTATACCACATTTCTCAGAGATCTCCTTGACCTGATCTCACATACCTAAGGATTTTTCATTTATTACAAAAGGCATAAATAGGTTATTCTCTTTTGTGAAAAAGATTGAGACTGAAATGGAAATTCTGTCTGTCTGTGATGATGTGACTAGTAACCTTTCTGAAGGTTCTATTTGTAGATGAGTATTCACTCTTGGATTGTTATAAATACTACAGAGATAAAATGTTTAAAATGGCACCAGTAGGCTCTGAAATATCATCCCTTCTACCTGATGGATGACATCACACCTGCTGATTGAGTGAGTTCCAGGACCTGATGACCTGAGTTTGTAACTACATTGTACTGAACAGAATCTTTTGTCAAGTTCCTTAAACTTATTGAACATGACCTTTCTTTTCCATAAAAGTGTAGTAATACATATTCTATTGGGTTATTGTAAGAATCAAATGAAATCAAAGGCAATACTTAAAACAGTATGTTACACCCTCCACCCACTCACTACAAGATTTCTTAAGTGATTTTATATATTTTGCTCAATGGTACAAAGAACATGGGGAATCAGGCTAAAGCTTAGCTACTATTGTCAGAGACAAATTATAATGAGAACAAAATACAAACACCATGGTTTTCAACTAGTTTCAACGCTATTTATTCTATTTTGTAGTTTAATTCTGATGTTATTTTATGACAAAGAGTGCAATTTTTTTAAAGTACTATAAATAAAGCCTAGAGTTCTTCTATGCAAAATCTTGACTATGTAATTTATAAATGCATTACATGCCTCACTGACCAAATATACCTCATATAAACAACCACATTCAAACACCTGGAAAATTCTAGAAAAAAGGAAATTGGAGCATAAAAGGATACTGAAAGCTGCATAGTGAAACTGTGGGTGCATAAAGCTATACTTTCAGATAGAGAGGCAGCTTTATGTCTGCAGTTAAAACTTAATCTACCATTATAACTCAAACCCAAGGTCTAATAGGAGAGAGGAGGTACTATGTAGTGAGGTAGGCTTTTATTCACACACAAAGAGAAGACTGGAAATACAATGCAATTATATGGAGAATCCCAGACACAATAAATAAAAGCACTCTTGTTAAATTTGCCTCCATATGAAAGTAATATTTTAACATTCTGCTCTTAGCATTTCAAGTTGGTTTATTTTACTTCTCTTACATTTTTGAATAAACAGCTGCACTAAAAAATATGTCACTGCAGTTGTTGAGCAGTTATTGCTAATATCCACCTTATTTCAAAGAGTCAAAACAAAGTTAATTTAGGTATATTGACATTTTAATGGCTCCTGATAAAGAAACAGTGCTTTTTTAAAAAGTAAAGAAGAAAGAATGGAATATATAGAAAAATCTAACATAAAAGGATAAAATTGTAGCAAATAAGTGCTTTCTTGTGTTTGGAATTCAGGTGTAATAGTATTAGATATTTTTAAAAATAAAGATTTTAATAAAAGTCATCAATATATTTAACTTAATGAGAGGTTAGATAATTTTGATTAAAATACTTATAATATTAATACCAGTATGTATAAAAACAACATATATCAGGAAGTTTGCTAAAAGTTGCTGATATTTTTTTTTCCTTTTAATACCCACAACGACTTTGGTGATAGTTTTTATTTTATCCCAATTTGATACTTGAGGAAATGAAAATAATGCAAATGGTTAAGAGCCCTCACCAAGTTCACAGCAAATTAGAGGAAAAGCAGAGAATGAATAGACCAATCTGTCTGATGTCCTCTTAAACCCTGCTAAAGGCTGAATATGTCCCACCCCAATTTATATCTTGAAACGCTAACACCCAAAAATGATAGATGCTATGAAACAGAGCCTTTGAAATGCGCTTAAAACTGTCAGGGGAGCATTTAATCCAACTAAAACTTAGTCTCTGCACTTTGCTCAGCTGAACAATGCTGGCAGACACAAAACAGGTAAGAAGGGAAACACAGAGTTGCCATGGGAACCTGGCCATTGGGCCACATGACCAATAGGACGCTATCAAGAAATCTGTGCAAACAGACCCCAGCAGGACACCTGTGCAGAAGGCCCACCTAAACCTTACTTCCCAGCAGGTAACAATGGCAAAGACTGACTCCCCATCATGAAATGTCCACCAAAACAGGTTATAAATGATAGCACCAAATCCTTCTTTGGTGCAGACCTCTCCTGTCTCACCTACTGCTTCTCTTAGCAGTGTATTTCAATAACTCTACCTTTCCTGTTCTCCACTCTGTATCTGGTGAATTCTTTCACCCCTATGTCTTCAGCCTATACCCCTATTTCTCCCACAACAAAACCTTGAGGATATGGTTCTTATTAATGGAATCAGTGCCTTATAAAAGAAGATCCACAGACCTCCACAGCTCCTTCTGTTATAGGGTAGGATGAGGGGCACCCAAGACCCCCAAACCTACCTGTTCTAAAAAGGTTCTGCTATATACCACATCAAAACAAGACATTCTCTAGTACGTAAGTTCTTTAACGGAAAGGAACTTCAATACAATTAGTGTACAATACAGACAAGAAGGGAAAGAACAGATAAAAAATTTTCACAAGGTAAGTCTGGAAAAAACTCAAAATCAAGATAAATGATGCCACTGTTAACCTCCCCATGCGTTTCTCACCCACATCTGTTTCAAGAGTTTCTTCTGAGTTCCCCAAATCCCTGGTATCAGTCCAAGGCGTAGAAGCAAGCATAGCTCCTTTACAAGTCTCTCTGCCCCATTTGCCTCCTCGGGGTCTCCTCGCTTTCCTTCCTCCCTTCTTTCAGTTTTCTCCCCAGTTTCTTCTCCAGCTTCTCCTTCCTGCTCAGAACTACACTTCCTTGGGGTGGGGCAGGGAACCTGGAACCTCCTCCTTCCCTGGGGACCGCCCTCTTATGCTTCCACCGTGTGAGGACCAGGGAAAGGGCTCTCACCATTAACACCAGGGTCCTGGAATTCCAGCAGCTAGAATTATGAGAAAAAAATTTCTGTTCCTTGTAAGCTACTCAGAGTCTGTAGTGTTTTGTTCTAGTGGCCAATACAGCCTAAGACAACTTCAATCTAATCTATCTGAATTCTTCTGTAATGATTTTAGTTATATTGTACCAGGGGATATTTCTAAAATCCATATCTACAGAGCAAATGTGTTTGGAATACCTACAGAAGATAGGCCGATTTAAAAAATTTGACTTTTATTTTTATAAAATCTTTAGAGTAACTAGATATAAACTTCTATAATAATAAGTGTCCACCCACTTATTATAAGCACCTTCACTTGATGTATGTACTTCTCAAGTGTCTGCTGTGTATAAATGAGTTAAAGCAAGGTTTATGAATTTGAGGAGTATGTGGACCAAAATAAATAAATAAATAAATAAAACAAATTTATATTTTGCTCTGCTGGAAATCTCTTTCATCCAGAAATCGGTGAGACAATAGCTTTGTTTGATGAGCCCCATGGTGAAAAGCAAGGAAAGTGTCTAAAAGTCATCAGTCCCTGTTTTTCCCTTTGGTGCTTATGAGCTGAATGAAAGGAGAAGCAGGAAATAATGGACAGACTGCACCTTTGCCTCCACTAGGATGCCTTTTAGGTAAGAGTTCCAGAGATTCAAATAATCTTAAGTCCTTACATCTTCCTCTAACTGGATAATAATCACTGAGTTGACTTAGTAAAATTAAGGGAGCACTTTGAAGTTATGAATACTTTTTCTTCCTTATCATTAACTTAGAATGTGAAACCAACCTCTTTTAGTTAACTGAAAATTAACTAGGTATCTTTTTTTCTAAAGTTCAATTATGTATTCTTTCTGTACATGTAACTTACCTATATACTGATACCAAAAGGGTCAGATAAGACTTTCCTGAATAGGCCCAGAGTTGGTCTCTTGTCACCTTGGTATGAGGACTAGGAGAACTACAGGTCAATTAAGGCTCAGTGAACTTCAGGAGGCTTATTACCTTTATTTAAAGAATGCAAATTGTTTTGCCTGAGAGCAGTGAGGGCCCTGAAGGCTAAGAGAAACTTCTGTTCTTGACCAAGTTCTTCCCCTCACTTTAATGAAAGAAGAGATGGGTATATCCTAAATTTCTGCCCTTTTTCTAATCAAAGAAGCCTTGCTATTGGAATGCCAGCACTCTTGGTTCCCTTGGCCAGTAAGAGGAAACAGAGTTTGAGAAGGAAAGTAGTTTACTTTGTTGACAAATTGAGGAAGGCAGCAGACAGACTAGTTTCTTCAAAGACCAACCCGCTCTTTGGCAGAGAGTAGGGGATTTATCTACAGTTATAAGGGAGCAGAAGGGGACAGTGGGAAAGAGTCAGCATGTCCATCCTTGGGATATAGTGTCTGGTGATTATGTTTGGCACCAGCATGTTTTCACCATCATCTTGGTGTTCAGCAATTCTGACATTATTAGAATTTTGTAGGGATGCTCTTTCCCTCAGAATGTAAAAAAGCAGGGTTTATTAAGCTTAGATTGGAAAAAAGGAAATAGGAGAGCTTTTCTGGTGGGACAGAGACATACACTTTGTTGCTGCATCACAATCACCACTCCCTCTTTTAAAATCTAGAAGAGTATAGTTTTGAGGCCCTGCCCCAGTTTTAGGTATGAGCTCACCTGTTCTATTTAAGAATCTCATCTTTACTCTTAGAGTCAGCATGATGTCACCTCCTTCATGTCTGTCTTGTGAAGTCTCCCCATCTCTGTCCTTGATGCCCAGGTGCTAAAACACAGGCTAAATATTTCTAGTCCTCTCTGTTACTCTTTAGAATCTACAACCCTGTGAATTCTCCATATGTACTCTATTAAATTGATTGGTTTTCCTTTGCTAAACTGTCAGTGGCTGTTTGGTTTACTTGTCCAGATGGAGAAGAAACCAGAGGGGTATGGGGTAATTTATCTTATGCCCCAAAAATACTGAGACAAAACCTCTAAAAGAGGAATTTTCGTTAAAAGGGGGAGGAGGTTACAGGTCACTTGCCCCACCTAATGAGGAGCAGAGCTGAGTGGATTGATGAAGCTATAGAAGACTTGGAGGAGACACAGGAGAGGAGACACAAGGAGCAGAGAGAGGCGAAGGAGGACATGCTTGCTTCTCAGCTTTGGACCTCCACCAGGAACTTGGGGAATATGGAAGAGACATGAGGAGTCGAAATGCGTAGAGACACTTAAAAGAGAAGCGTGTGTGAGAGGCCTGGGGCGGCTGACAATGGCAGCCTTTATCTTTATTTGTACTTTGATTTTGCGCCTTCATCCTGGACATGCCTGGCCCTTTCTGCCCCTTTCCTGTGGTTTCCTGCCAGAAGGTGCCTTAGACGTATGGCAAGTTTTGGGGCCTCAATGACCCTGCTTTGGGCCAACTCTGTTTAGCTGGGCCATTATCCATGAGGGGATAGATAACTTAGGGTGTTACACTGTGAAACTATATCCTTCCTCTTTTTCCTCTCCATGCACAATTGTTACTGTGCAAACTAAGGGGCATCCCAGGATTTCCAAACTTACACACTCTAAAAGCGTTCTGCCATCTGCTCCATAAAGACAAAGCATATTCTTAATCTGTAAGACCTTTATTAAAATAAATATAAAACAGAATAGAAAATAACAGAAAATAACTAATTGGTATGCTTAGAAAGAAAAGAAAGGAAAACAGTTTTCCAATAAAACACTCAAAGTCACCCATCCCCCCAAGTCCATGGTGAAAGTCCAAAGCTAAGAAGCAAGCAAGACTTCCTCTTCGCATGTCTCTCTGCCTCATGTACCACCTCCAAGTCTCTTCTTATCCCCTTTTAAGTTTTCTTCAGTTTTTCCTCAAGGTTCAGCTGTACCCTTTATTAGGTGGGGCAGGGAACATAGAATCTCCCCTTTTTTATGGTGATCCTCTGTAAAGATCCTCTTTAATATTCTATTCAAGATCTTTCACACTACAAGTATTCTTTGTCTTTATGCAGCAGATAGCAGAATTCCTTTAGAGCATGCAAGTTTGGGGGCCCCATGATGCCACTCAGTTTGCCTGTTAACAAACCTGTGAGGCAAATCCACCACTCAGAGAAATCTATTGACTGTTCCCCAAGGCCTGCATCTCAGTTTGACTCTGAATAATTTCTTTAATAAACTGCTCTTTTAAAAAATTTAAATTCATGTCTCAGTGGTGATTATTTCAGTTGAAAATGCTATTACCAATAATTTATGTAACAAAAGAATTCTGAGCATTCCCAAAAAATAACCTACCAAATCACACCACAACGGACCATTCTTGTCTACTTGGGTGGCTGCAAAACCTGTGGCGCCACAGGGTGTACCTCAGTCCATTCAGAACTGCTTCTTTATTTCCCATGGCCTTGGGTGACTTGCGAAGCTCGCCCTGCCAGCTATCAGAGTCAAGCAATTTTGAAGCCTATACTCTTGGGCAGCAGGCACAAAAAAACCTAGAATCCAAAGCTTGTATATATTCTTCTTTAGGGGGTTGCTAGCAACTTGGAACAGGACAGAGGCCTGAGAATGTAAGG
Source organism: Scalopus aquaticus (assembly GCA_004024925.1). Lineage (NCBI taxonomy): Eukaryota > Metazoa > Chordata > Mammalia > Eulipotyphla > Talpidae > Scalopus > Scalopus aquaticus. The sequence goes on from PVIJ01013840.1 coordinate 30,174, forward strand.
GAGGTTTCTGGCAGCTTCCCCATCTGTAGAGAAGATAAGGATCCACTAGATGGATGCAGCTAAATTAAAAACTTACCCCTCAAGCAGCAACTTTTAATATATTCAAATAGATACTGCTTTCATGGAATGACTGGGAGAGAGGCATTTTTGCTTGTTCTCTGCTGAGCAGATAACTAAGTAATCCTTATGTTTGCTATATTCCTAAGGGTCTCCTGAATGTAAGTCACATTGATTACCAGAGCCAGGTGATCTAAAGAGCCATCCTTCTGGTGATAGCAAAACAAGCTGGGGTACACACATGTATACCTCCTTACAAGCAGATACTGGAGACTGGAAGTGAGCTAGAGAGAAAGAACAGGAGGAGTTCCGACAGTTTCCTTATTCTCCAGGAAGAATTGTAGCCAGACCCTAAAACTCTGCTAATTTATAAGCACAACCCTCAGGCAGCAGCTTTCAAAGCACCCAAATGGAAGTCTTTTTGGGAAGGAATCCTGGAAAATTGGCAATTTTGCCCCCCACAGCCATCCCCTACGCTGATCCTTAGTAAGAGAGCTGTATGGTGAATGCTTCTTTGGTTGCAACAGTCCTTTGAAATCTCCTGGGTAAGAAGAAATCTCAGGGGCTTCCAGAGCTAGGTGTTTGGGGGATTTATCTTTTGGGTGGTAGTCTTGCATGTTGGTGCACTTAATGCGGAATCCAATGTTACAGGGCCTCAACCCCGAAAGAGTGAATCATTTGCTCCCCTGGAAAAATTCACCAGAGAGCACTAGGTGTAGCAAGACTTTATTTATTTGAGAGACTCATGCATGAGGGAGCCAGTTGGGGAAAGGAGAATATAACCTGGCTTCCTGAGGGAATAAGGAAGGAATATTTAAAGGGTAAGTCCACATGGCAGCATTATAGCTTGTTCTGGGTTGGGCTATCTCTAGGCATGTGCAGATGGGTTACATTCCAACTGAGCGTGTGGGCTCTCAGTCTTCTTCCAGGAGATTGTGAGATAATCATCAGTCAGGATCTAACACTTTTTTGTCATGGTTCCTCAAGGTTGGTGTAGTGAGCTTAATTCTTTAGGCAGGGATTGCCAGTCCATGATTCAGGCCATCTGTTCAAACAGGACTGGGATAACCCATCCTACCAGCTTGCCATTTCCTTTACCTTGCGTATCTCACAAATATTTTTATGCTCAGGGAGAAACTAAGAGCTGGTGATTCCCCGTGTGAACATACTGCAAGATATATTAGGAATGACCCCTCTTTCGGTAACTGACAAGAACAAAGCCATCTACAACCAATTATGCAAAATTTACTATTTCATTTGAAGTCAGTCTTTCCAACCCCCAATAATGACCAAGATTCAGATAGTCTTACACAATGTGTACCCAACATTTGCAGATTCAGTGTATTTTCAAAAAAGTAGAGATTAAATCTCAGTATTGTTTTCCTCTCTGCATAACTAGCATCAACATATTTTTAAGTAAAAGCAACCTAACACCAGAACTCTGTCAAGAATTGCATTTTTAGGGGCCTCTCCCGTGGCGAGCGGGTTAAAGCGCAGCACTGTGGAGCTGTCAGCAGTGGTGATGCGAGTTCGACGCCCAGGGAGATTTCCACATGGTGCAGCAGACCTCTCCTGCCTTGCCCGCTGCTCCCCTCAGCATTGTATCTCCGTCGATCTGCCTGTTCTGCTCCCCAACCTGTCTCTGGTGAACCCTCTTGCCACCCCATGCCTCTGGCCTGCACCCCAGCTTGTATGCATAAATCAATCAATCTTTAAAAAAAAATTGCATTTTTATTGTTAATAACTAACTGTTCCTACCTATATAAAATAAAATTTATAGCTGTTGAGAAAGTTCTCACAGAGTAAAATCTGTCATACCTCACTCTGATTATTAAATAAACTCTTTGTCAAACTATCATTGATCTTTTATTCCAGTTAACACCTTCCAATAGTATGAAGCTGTGCTGGGCTAGAGTTAATGGTGAAATGTGTTTCAGCCTTTCCTATACATGGAAGCAAAAATCTACACAAACATCCCCCCCACCCCCAACCCCACTTATCTTTGGCAAAAGGCTGATTTCATGGGAGGGGCTCTGAAGGTTTGGTGGAGGTTGCCCTTTTGAAGGAGACACTGACGTTGCAAAGGAAGAGCTCTCCCTGCAGGCTGTCTCCCTCACTGTATCCAGAAGACCTAATCTTAACTCTTTCCAGTGGAGAAGGTAAAACAGTCATACCTCTTTTTATGCTGATCTCTCTCTCCTAACTGACCTTTCCCCCACCACAGTCTTACCTGAACTATTAATAAGGCCTTTAAAACATTGTAGACAAGTTACTCAGTTTTACTGGGTCACGCCTATGTACACAGGAGGTATATATGTTATCATAAAACTTCTTTTTGGCAATTTTCTTTTATCAACATGTCTAATTGTTTACTTGTCTAGCCTCTGAAGGACCCAAAAAGGTATGGGATAATTTCTTTTGTGCCATGAAACCTTTATTTTTTGTATGTGTTTTCTCTTCCCCACAAGGTATAAGAGTTGTACATAGATTCTTGATTTTTTTTTCCAGAGATAAACTGGTCGGATGTAACTGTACATTTGGTATGTCTGTGTGAGTACAGTAATTCAGGAGTCTACTAGGTTGCCATCTTGGGTGAAGCCCAGAAAGCTATGTGACTTTTCCATTTTGTATTAATCCCTGACAAGCTTTACCTTTTAAATGGAGAATTTATGAAGAGGAAACATGGGAGGGGACACAATGAAACCATGGAAAAGAAATCTGGGTGCTTTGGTGGTGGTTGTGGTGTGGTACACACACGTGAGGGAGTGTGAACCTCTATTCCTGAATCACATCTAATATTGTAAACCAATGTTACCTCAATGAAAAAATAGAAAATAATTGGATAGTTTAGTTCATTTCCATTTAATGTAATTGTTGATATGCTTGGGTTTAAGTTTGTTATTTAATTTGTTTTCTATATAATATCTTTGTTTTGATGCGCCTTCTCTCTACTTATTTTGGATAATCTATTTCATACATTTTTATTAAAGTGGAGTTTTAGTGATGTCTGCATCTTGATAGAACTACTCAGGAATTAATGATTTTTAAAATGATCAAGTCTATCTTCAAATGATATTATATGACTTCACAAACACTGTAAATGTTTTTGGAACCATGAGAAATCTTTCTTTTATATGCCATCTGCTGGCTTTTTTCATTGCTGGAGTTAATCTTGCATTCCATTACTATTCTTTGTGTTCTCCTCCTTGAGGAATATCTATTTGGTATTTTGCCACTAGTCTTCACAGCACAGCTACACAGTGTTCAATAAAAGCCTAGAATATCTTGGGAAGAATTTCACTTAACCCTCTCTATTTTCTTCCAATTTGTGACATCCATTTTCTTGTACTTCATGAGGACTGAGAATGATATGGAGTGCCCATTACTTCCTGCATGTCATTGGTCTTCTGTGATCCCAAAGTCTCTAGAGAACCATGACTATTTTGAGCTTTATCTGCATTCATGGGTATACTAACCTTGGACACTCAGTTAAAGACAGTAAAATTCTGCCAGATGGTTACAGACAAATTCTGTGACTTGATTTATCTAGGATTCTAAACCTTTACACAAATCAACACATGCTTAATCAATATCCACCTTAAACCCATTAGTTAGATTTATTTTTATATGTCTTTTTTTTCCATTGTAAGAGATAAAAGTAGCAGTCTGTCTTAACTAGAAATAAGTTGTTATACTTGGATTTTAGTTCTTGTATTTTCTTTGTGTTCCAAATCTGTATTTTTCAATATCAGTGTTCTGTGGTTTATGTAATCTGTTCCTTTTGTTCAAAAGGGAGTGACAGTTTCTTGCTACTTTCTATATTATAACTGATATATTTTTCTTTTTCACTTAACACCATTTTTGAGTCTTTTCATAAATATACAATTAAATCTATTATTTGCTGTATAAGCCACGTTAAAATAATCATTTTACCTAGTTTTATCCCACAAATAAATCAAAACTGTGTTAATACCCACAATGCAATGTTGACTCTCCTTAAATATGTCTCCTTATGGACTTTTGTCAGCTTCATTCGAATGAATATTTATTTTTTTCTAATTACTTCCTGAGAAAATTATAAGAACTAAAACAAGAGATGACTTTTCTTGTGTCTCTTCTACTACACTTTTTGATGGTTGTATTGGGTCTATCTTAGGTGTCTCAGATTTTACTGTTTCACCTGATCCTGAACTTCCAACTTCCTAATTTTGCCTCATTCATTATCTCAGCAGACTTCCTCTGGCCAGACTCACACATTTCATTCACCTGAGATGACATAATACTTCTCTTATCTCTCAGCCTCTTCTTCCACTTCCCAACACCATTGAGAATTTATCTCACAGAGCCTTATATCTCCCTTGTTAAGTATCAGCTAAAAGTTTTAAGTGAAATACTTCATGCAATGGGAGACAGAAAATGGGAAAGAGACAAGAAGGTTAGTTATTTCTTTCCTTATAAAATTGCAAGAGAACTTCTCTTTAGCATGTGCCTAGAGACTTGTAAATGCACTTGCTGAACAATTTACTAAGTCTCCTTGGGAATTCAATGTGAAGTGACCAGTGCTCTAACTCAGAACCTTGCATTTCCCCAGTACTCTCTGACCTTGCTTCTCTTCACCCTCACTGTCCAGGAATTCATTTCTTAAATAAAGCTCCAACACTTATTTTTTGCACCTATATCTATGAAGTTGGAAGAACAGGTGATTAATATGAAGTCAGAACAATTTGATTATGCCACTTCCTAACATTACATTTTTTAAGTTACTTCACCTATATAAACACCAGTTCTTTATTATGTAAAAAGGATAATATTAACAAACACTTTCTTGATTATATCAATGCAGTTATAGGAACCCTAGATAACAACCAACACAGGCTGACTGGCCAACCTCCATGTACTCACTATTTCCACTTGACATCCTTTGTCCCAAACCAGTGTACTTGCAATCATAACAGATGGTGACAGGCCCTAGGAAAGGCCAATGCTTAAGGGGTAGTTAGGGAGAAGGGAATTGAGCCCAGATTGTTAACACTAGTGTTCTGATATAGCCAGCTGTGAGAGGGAGAAGGCATACTGAAGAGAAGAAAAATGAAGTAGATATTCACAAATATATAGCTATAAGAGATCATGGATGGAAATGAAATCTGACATGATTGGTGATGGTCTCTACTTTGTAGTTTATGGTTCCAGTAAAAAACATCTATTACTAATGTGATGTTCCAAGTGTTAATCAATTTGCCCTTTATCTAAAAGCAAATGTGCAATAGCTTTTTGTTATTCAGAACCAGTTTTAACTGACATAGTATCTAATATTCATCTCATGTTAACATCTTTTCCTATCATATGCCCATTTAAATTATTTTGCATTTATACGATTCAGACAATCTTTTAAGATTTATTTTATTTATTTATGCGCAGAAGAATTGGGGTGTAGGCCAAAGGTGCAGGAGGGGGTGTGCAGAAGGGGGTGTGATAGGATTCACCAGAGGCAAGAGTGGGGAGCAGAACAGGCAGATCTACTGAAATACACTGCTGAGGGGAGCAGCAGGGGTGAGGCAGGAGGGGTCTTCCTAGCTAAGTGGGTTAGCTCCCTGGCCAGAGATCCAGTTAGTACTACAGACAGCTTCACAGTGCTGAGACTTAACCCTTGCCCCACCAGGAAGGCCCTCAGGCACTATTTTTTGTAAAAAATGTTTCTTCTCATTTTAAGTGTGGAGACAGACATACAGTGAATACAGAGGATTACTAAAGTCTGCAAAGTCAAGAACCAAGTATGTTTAGGCTGAATGGCCTTTATCATGACCAAGCACAATGCTTGCCATATAGCAGTTCTTTAAAAAGAATCAGTTTGATTGAATTCAATGCCTTTTAGAATTTAATTTTTGAATAACTCGGAGTTCATATATTACAGAATCTCCTCACAGTGAATACTTCTTGTATATAAGTAACAGATATAAAAAGGAAAACAGGGGAACCTAATATATCTACTATTATATCTACTAACATATATATAACTGATATATCTACTATTTTTGATAATTTTTCCTAAAGCTTGAGTATCATCTTTAAAATGTGGCCAAATGTCAGAAAAATGTTATGATAATGTTTATATTCACAATAAATAAAAAGATATTTCTCTGTTTCTATCTTGAAATTACCAATAATCTGAAAGGTTAACATGTACTTCTTTGCATAGTAACAAAAGCCAAAAGCACTGGCAAAGCTTCAAAATCAATATACATATTAGAGAAAGGCTGAAACTCATAGCTACAAGAAATAAAATTGAAGAAATGACATAAAAACCAATTATTACTATCAGGTTAAACAACATAAAGTGGAAGAAAAATGATTAATTGTGACTTAGTAGCTTAAAAATAGATCATACATTTCTCATTAGAAAACACATTACCACATTTGTTTTCTTTTTATCTTTGTCAATACGTATTTGCTATAATATAAAGTTCATTAATCCCATGACTGTATCATGCATGTCAACATCTAATTCCTAAACTACTGTAAAGCAAAATGTTATCACTAACATTCATATATATGTTGTATTTTATATTAGCTACTTTAAAATGTTTTTACAATAGCACTTTGTAATTATTTCATGGGGTTTCATAAATAACCTTCCTGCCTTTAATAAACTATTGTTTTCTTTATATGATTATGTTAATGAATGATAATTATTGCATGTTTTCCAAGAATTTGACTCATCTTTTTGAGAAGTACTCCTATGAACTCTGCGTTTGTAGGTGATGGATGTATACAGAGACCAAAGAAATGCTGCAGTTACATGCTTTCGACATTGTATGTAGAAATCTAAGCCAGTGAATTTAGTTTCATGATCCTATTTTACACTATTACTGGACTCTATTTTCTACCCATCATCTACTCTTTTAAAATTATGTTACTGAGGAAAAAAATGACTGGTTATTTATTAGTGGAGATACAACATATAGATCAACTACAGAAAATTTATTTTCTTAATAGATAAAATAACTTTTAAATTATAGATACCCAAAAAAGAGTCATAAACATGCTGATGGACATGTAGATGGAAATTATGTCAAAAAGAAAAAAGAAAAGCTAGAATGCAAGAATAAATTATGGAGCTTTTCACACAGCAAGAATTTGATAGATCTTGAAAAAAGTTGAGTGACTAAATTAATACATTAATGAATTAAGAATAGCATTGATTTATACACGTATGAATGAATGCATGGATGAATGGACAGATGAATAAAATTAATAGATTGATTAGCAGAAGTATTTTTAATACAAAAGTATTAAATATAGCTATGGCTGGAATTCATTACACAAAAAGAAGAGAAGGCAATTATTGTTGAAAGACTTGACTGACCAAAGAGAACTTAAACTGAAACTGGAAGGACCCAATAAAATTTGATTCCAAACAAATAATTCAGATAAAAATGTGAAAACTTATGTAAACTATTACTTCTGTTGTGGAAATTTAATTAATTAATTAATTAATTCAAAATGTAGAAAGATAATAAAGGCTATTAAATAATTCTGTACCAAATATAAAAATGAAAAATAAAATCACCTTGATATTTTAACATAAGGATCCTAAGATATGGCAATATCATACTTACATCTATGTTACTTATTTGGAAAAACAGCTCTTTTTCAAAGTCACCAACAAACTATTAGGTAAAGTGGAATTTCATTTTGTGTTAAGAAATATAATAAAACTGTCTGGAATTTTATTAGCTATGATATGAAATCTCTCTATGCAATTATCCAGTGAAGATGAGAAGGAAAGAAGCAATAAAGTTGCATCATAATAATTCAAGCTATCTGGAAAGAGGAAAACTTTTTTAATGAAGTCCAGAAACAGGGAAATAAATTAATACAAAGAAACAAAATAACATATCTGAACTTCAAATTTACAAATTCTTCTGATAATCTTACCCTACAAAAGCAGTCTGTATATTACTCACCCTGAGATAAATAAAACTCTATCAATCTTGAGTAATATGAAATTCCAAGAATCCTAAAAAATAATTCTGTGAATTTTTAGATACTGAAACAGCCTAGATAAAAAGAAATTGTGAGCTGGTAGGATGAGCTGTTCCAGTCCTAATTGAATAGGTGGACTAAATCATGGACTGGTGAGTCCTGTCCAAGCAATTCTGCCCACCACACTGACCACGTGGTGCAGTGATAGACAAAAAGCATTAGATCCTGACTAATGGGACCCTTACAAGTCTCTTGGAAGGCACAATTGGAATGTAACCCATCTGCACATGCCTGGGTGTAGCCCATCCCACAACAAGCTACAACGCAGCTCTCCTCCCCATTTCATGGACTTATTCTTTAAATATCATCTCTTCTTTGTTTTGGTTAATGTCTCTTTTTTGCACTCCATACAGCAGACAAGGGACTGATCACAAAAATCTACAAAAAACTCACATGACTCAGCAAAAAATCCAGTCAAAAAATGGGAGAAGAACTTAAAAGACACTTCTCTGAAGAAAAAATGCAAATGGTAAACAGGCATATGAAAAAATGTTCAACAGCCCTCAAAATCAGAGAAATGCAAATAAAAACCACAATGAGATACCACCTTACATCAGTGAGAATGACACATATTAAAAAAATAGGAAACAACAAATGTTGGCGAGGATGTGGAGGAAAAGAAACGCTCCTACACTGTTGGTGGGAATGCAAGCTGGTCCAACCTCTATGGAAAGCTGTATGGAGGTTCCTTAAACAACTGAAAATGGAGCTTCCGTACAACCCAGCAATTCCACTCCTCAAAATATACCCAAAGGACACAAAAACATTAATCCAAAAGGACACATGCACACCTATATTTATTGTAGCACTATTTACAATAGCTAAGACATGGAAACAACCCAAATGCCCAAAAATTGATGACTGGATAAAGAAAATGTGGTATATGCACACAATAGAATACTATTCAGAAACCAAAAATGATAAACTAATGCAATTTGCAGCAACATGGATGGAGCTAGAAGGGATCATGCTCAGTGAAATAAGGCAGAAGGAAAAAAATATATATATCGAATGGTTTAACTTATAGGAGGAATATAGGGGAGCCAAATAAGAGATCAGGAGGAGAAAATAACACACAAAACAAAAACAAAAACTAGCAGGAAACCTTAAGTAAGAGGTATTCTGCAGGAAGAGGGACCAAAATAGGAGAAAAGAGCACAAGGGACTATGGTGATGGTTTACAGGTGAACTGGTGGTGGGAAACCTTCGGGGAATATACAATAATGTAAAGGATATGCATAAAAAATAAATTAATTTTTAAAAATCTCCTAAAGTCCTTCCAGAAACTAGATTGAATTCTCCTTTCCCTCACCAGCTCCCTCATGCGTGAGTTTCTATAACGAAAACAAACAGAAAAACCTTACCTGGTTCAACTGCACCTAGTGTTCTCTGGTGAATTCTTTCCTTCCAGGGCAACCAACTCTTTTGGATCAGGGACACTGCAAAAGGAATTACTGATTTAAAAAAATAACATGAATACATTACAGATACTTTAATGTCTACTGTGAGACAAGAGGCTACAAACTATTCACTAAAAACCCATTTTCTTTCTTCTTGGATCACACAGTTAAACTGTATTTCTCAACCTCCATTAAAACAGTTCAGGCATGTGGATAGTTGTTATATTTTTTTTAAAAAAAAGTTTCAGTGACTTAATAACATCAATTAAGTGTGCCTGACTTCTATTTAAAATGGGCTTAACTGGGCAATTCCAATCTCGGTTTAGCTCTATTAAACATCTTCATTCAGCAAATGTCTATGTGGGGAGCAGATCACTTCTTAAAAGGCTCTGCCCTGAAGAGGCACAGACCACGTATTCTTAGATTGTGTTAGCTAAAATGCTCCAACAGACTTTTCTGTGATGGAAAGTTCCATAATTCATTGTCCAATAAAGTAGCCACCGACCATATGTAGCCATTAGGCACTGCAAATGTGGTTTGTGTGACTAATGAACTACAATTTATCTAATTCTAATAAATTTAAATGTAAACAGCTTCATAAGGCTCAGATCACACTGGGCAATACTTTTTAGACCTCAAAGACTATTGCTTGAAAGAAAAAAAAGGTATCATAATTATTTCCCTCCTTATATCTATAGTTCTTTCAAAACAGAACGAATACTTTTTAGACCTCAAAGACTATTGCTTGAAAGAAAAAAAAAATGATCATAATTATTTCCCTCCTTATATCTATAGTTCTTTCAAAACTGACTTTTCGGCATTGCCCTCAACAGTCACAGCTTGCATCAGTTCCATCCAGGGATCTTTTGAGCCCAGTGTCGTTGTAAAGAGATCTTCAATTTGATGCTTCTCAGAGCTCTGGAGATGTCCTTGTTCTGTTCTTCTAATGGTCTTATTTTCCTGTTCCAGTGTGACTTGTGAGCACTCCAAAACCATGCCCATAAATTGTTTTCCTGCTTCAGTTAATCAGTATCAGTTATAAAAGATATCCAAATGATTCCTTTGCAGAAACCTTACCTAGCCTGGAATGATTTATGAGGATGACTATAAAATTGTGACAAAAAATAATTTTTAAGAAAATTATCCAATGCAGATAAACGCATAGAAAAGGTAAAACAATTTTCTCTCTCTTAAGAGAAAATATTTTGTTTCAGAAACTTAAGTTACATTACTGGAACATAGTGTCAATATGTTCACAGTTAGCCCTGCTTTCTATTTCTTATTTCAACTTAAATATTTCTGAAGTTGGACAGTCTGTAATCAACAAATAAGGAGAAGGAATGAGAGAGGGAAGACCATGAAATGAGAGGACTATTTATCACATTTTCTCACAAAATACTCTTATTATCTTCCCTAGGTTCATTATGTTTATTTACTCACTTGGAAATATTCACAAATTTAGATGCACTTCAGACTTTCCAATTCGAAAATGTTTACAATTTAAAAAGCCTAACTAATGCCTTCCATTCTTATTTGTAACTAATCTTATAAATTTTGGTAGTTTTCTCTCTCATGCAAATCTACACATAGAAAAACACGGCGGCGAACAGACGCTAGGATTAGGCTCTCCCACAAAATATAGATTTATGGACAGAAAAATCCCTAATTTTGAGAGCCACTCTCAGGATAACTGAATGCCTTACACAATACAATCATCCCTGTGGGTGCTTTAGACTTACAGATAAACCGAAAAGTCAGAGTAAAAAGAAGAGAAAAGACACCGAACCCCACAAGAGGAACAAAAGAAAGGAGATGTGGACAAACCAGCTTTACGGAGCACCACTGAATACAAGGTTAGAAACTGCGGTGGGGTCGGAGGGCTCTGGCCAACTAACGGGAGCGCGACCCCCACTCCCCCAACCCAGGAGCTCCCTCTCTTCCCTGTGTGGCAGCTCTGAAGTGCAGGAAAGCTCGAGGGTCACTGCTTTCCATCCCCCACCTACGGCTAGGTAACATCTTACTAGGGAAGACAAACTGCCAGCACCCCATGGGGTCCTAATCCCTCACTGGTTGCTAGGTGATATATTGGCCTGAGAAACTGGTCTAGCCGGAAAAACCGCAGAGACCACCTCAAACAATCTCCTCCCTACTCTGTAACCTGACACCAAGAGCTGATGTTAGAGAACTCTACCTTTCTCTAACCTGACTGGAGGTAACCTGACTCGGGATACAGGCTCCTGCTGGAACTGTCTCCAACCACACCCTCCTCCACAAAGTGTCTGCATCTTGGCACACAGGAGGGCTACAGAAAGGAAACTAGAGCTCCCCCGCACCCCCTGCCTTGGCCCCACACCCAACTTCTAGGAGGTTGCATAGTGGCCCCCCAGAACCTAGGTGGGCATCAACAGCTGCACACAACCTCCACCCCTGCACCCCCTTGTGGAGAAGTGGGGCCCAAGAGCAGAAAAGAAACTTAAGATCAGGAACTCTCGACCCCGCCCCACCAGACATAACCACAGGGGCAGGGACAACCCCCAGGCAAACACTGAGGGGAAGAAGAAAAATAAAAAGGGGGGCAGAGAGAGAAAGAACAGAAAGACTACTAGCAACTATAAAACAACAGCAGCGACAGTAGGACAACAGCAACATCTGACACTGGAAAGGGGGGTTGAACCCTAGCAGGGGGCCTACCCAGAAACTCCAAAACCTAAAAGCAAAAGGACTACAAAACTCTCCCCAAGCTTACATCTACCCAATACCTTTTTTATTTTTTTTCTACTTTAATTTTTTTATTATTACTATATATATATATATATATATATATATATATTTTAAACTACAAACCACCATCCCTTTTTCTACCCTAATTCGACCCGGAACCGGAAACACAATGGAGACACGCCACAAAACACAGAAATTCAACAGAGAAAAAAGAAAATCCGGGAGATACCCAGCCACAGCCAAGGCAACTCAGACACTAGGAAACAACAAACACTCCTCAGCAAATAGAACCAAGAACCATGCCTGCCGGTGCCAAGAGCACAGGAATGCAACAATCAGAGCAAAGCAGAAGGCCAACAACAGGAAGAAAAAAAATTACAAATGACAATACACCACAGAAAGAAAATCCCTCTTCAGAACCCAATAATATGGACATAGAAGATTACATCTGCCTAACAGATAAAGAATTCAGAATTGCCATAATAAAACAAATAATAGAATTAAATGAGAAGAACAAAGAACTGAGGAATATAAATGAAGAACTGAAAAACAAGAATGAATCCATAAAGAAGAAAATGAAGGAAATGGAGGATTTACAAACACTAGTAGAGAGCCATAAAAGTAGATTAAAACACATGGAGGAAAGAATAAGCACTCTGCAAGATAAAGATACTGAAAGAATCAAGACAGAAAAGGAAAAAGAAAAACAAAGGAAAAAGAATGAGGAAAAGCTTCAGGAACTATCTGACACCATGAGAAAAGGAAACATCAGAATCATAGGAATCCAAGAAGGAGAGGAGAGAGACAAAGGAACAGAGAAACTTCTCAAGGAGATAATTGAAGAGAACTTTCCAAACATGAAAAAGGAAACAAAAATCAACATACAGGAAGCCAGAAGAACTCCAAATTATTACAATGAAAGTAAAAAAAAAAAAAAACAGCAAGACATATGATAGTAAAACTATCGAGACTTCAAGACAAGGAAAATATATTGAAAATGATGAGGACAAAGAAACAAATAACCTACAATGGAA
>PVIJ01013841.1:0-43437 GCA_004024925.1 Scalopus aquaticus
GTGTGCCATCCTCACAGGTGTGAGGTGGTATCTCATAGTGGTTTTGATTTGCATTTCCTTGATTATAAGTGATGTTGAGCATTTTTTCATGTATCTGTTGGCCATCCGCTTTTCTTCTTTGGAGAAGTGCCTTTTGAGCTCTTCTGCCCATTTTTTGATTGGGTTATTGGCTTTTTTTTTTGTTGAGTTGTGTGAGTTCTTTGTAAATTTTTATTATCAGTCCTTTATCAGATGTATTGTGTGCAAAGATCTTTTCCCAGTTGGTAGGGTGTCTGTTAGTTTTGGTTAATGTCTCTTTTGCTGTACAGAAGCTTTTTATTTTGATATAATCCCATCTGTTTATATTGTCTTTCACTTCCTTCGCTTTAAGGGATGTGTCTTTCAAGATTTTGCTGAGATGTATGTCATGTAGAGTATTGCCTATATTTTCTTCTATACATTTTATGGTTTCTGGTCTTACATCCAGGTCTTTTATCCATTTTCAGTTGACTTTTGTGCAGGGTGTGAGGTAGTAGTCTAGCTTCATTTTTTTGCATGTGGCTGTCCAGTTTTCCCAGCACCATTTACTGAATAGACTGTCCTTGTTCCACTGCATTTTCTTTGCTCCTTTGTCAAAGATTAGTTGTTCATAGATATGTGGCTTTAATTCGGGGTATTCTATTCTGTTCCATTGGTCTTTCTGTCTGTTTTTGTTCCAGTACCATGCTGTTTTAATTATTATGGCTTTGTAATATAGTTTGAAATCAGGGAGTGAAATTCCTCCTTTTTCTTTCTTTTTAGTTAGGAGGGCTTTAGCTATGTGAGGTTTTTTGTGGTTCCATATGATCAACTTGAGGAATTAGAAAAAGAAGAACAAACAAATCCAAAAGCCGGTAGAAGGACAGAGAAATATAAAATCCAAAGCAGAAGTAAATAAAATAGAAAATTTAAAAGACAGTCCAAAAGATCAATGAAGCAACAAAAAAATGGTTCTTTGGGGGGGAAAAAGCAAAATAGATGAACCTATAGCAAGGTTCACCTAGAAAATAAGTGAGAAATACCAATTTAATAGGATCAAAGAGGAGAAATAACAGGTGCTGCAAAAATTTAGAGGTTAATTTGAGAGTACTATGAACATTTATATGCTAACAAAATCAGTGACCAAGAAGAGATGGACAAATTCTTAAAATTATACAATCACCTGAGATTAAATAGGGAAGAAATATAAACCCTGGGCAAACCAATCACAAACAAGGAAATTGAAACAGTAATCAAATCCTCCCAAAAAAACAGGAGTTCAAGACCAGATGATTTCAAAAGTTAATTCTACAAAACATTCAAAGATGAATTTATGCCTATTATCTTGATCAAACTCTTCCAACATATTGAAAAAGAAGGAATACTTCCAAATACATTTTATGAGACCAACATTACTCTAATACAAAATACAAGGACACTACACACAAAAAGGAAAGCACAGACCAATTTCCCAAATGAAACAGATGAAAAATTCCTTACTAAAATCTTAGCAAGCCAATCTGTAGGGTGTCTCTTCATTTTGGTTACTGTCTCTTGGTTGTAAAGAAGCTTTTTAGTTTGATGTAGTCCTGACTGTTTATCTTTTCCTTCATTTTCTCTTTTGGAGATGAGTCCTCAAAGATGTTACTGAGATGTATGTCATGGAGTGTAGTGCCTGTTTTCTTCTATGTATTTCATGGTTTCAGGTCTCACATTCAAATCTTTTATCCATTTTGAGTTGGTTTTTGTGTATGGTGTGATAGTAATCTAGTTTTATTCTTTTGCATATAGCGGTCCAGTGTTCTCAGCATTTTTTATTGGAGAGACTATCATTGTTCCAGTGCATATTCTTTACTCCTTTGTCATAGATTAACTGACTATATATGTACAACTTTATTGCTTGGTTTTCAATTCAGTTTCATTGCTCTGTGTGTCTATTTTGCTCTAGTACCATGCTGTTTTAATTATTATGGCTTTCTAGTATAGTTTGAAGTCTGGGATCATAATATCTCCATACTTCCTCTTTTTAGTCAGGGGAGCTTTGGCTATTTGAGCTTTTTTGTGATTACATATGAATTTCAGCAACATTGGTCTATTTCTTTGAAGAATTTCATTAAGATTTTTTTTAGAATTGCATTGAATCTGTAAATTGTTTTTGGTAGGATGACCATTTTCAAAATGTTAAATCTTCCAAACCATGAACAAATATCTTTCCATTTCTTTGTGTCTTCTTCTATTTCTTTTAGCAGTGTTTTGCAATTTATTTTTTTTAAAGATTTATTTATTTATACAAACAAGCGGGGGTACAGGCCAGAGACGTGGGGCAGTGAGAGGGTTCACCAGAGACAGAGTGGGGAGCACAACAGGCAGATCAGAAATACACTGCTGAGGGGAGCAGCAGGCAAGGCAGGAGAGGTCTGCCGCACCATGTGGGATTTTCCCCGGCTGGGCGTCGAACTCGCATCACTGCTGCCGACAGCTCCACAGCGCAGCGCTCAACCCCTGCGCCACCAGGGAGGCCCTGTTTTGCAATTTAAAAAAATCATTTTAAGGACACACATAGAATGAAAGAAAAGAAATGGGAAAAAAATTGTCTGGTGTAAATGGTAACCAAAAGAGTACAGGTGATTTTTTTATCATACAAAATAAACTTGGTCATATCATTAATAATAAAGCAGTCAACTCATCAAGAACATATAACAATTTTAAATACTTATACAGCCAGAACATCTAAATAGAGAAAGTCTTAACAGAAATAAAAAGAGTAATAAACAGCATTGCAACAATAGTATAGAACTTTACTATCTCATTATCAAAAATGGATGCATCAACCATACAGATAATTTTAAAGAAACAGACAACTTGGACAATGTTAAAAACCAAATGATCATAACAGAAATATACAGAACATTCCATTACACATTCTTCTCAAGCACATACACTAGAAGCCCCAGTCAGAGCAATTCAGCAGGAAAAAAAAGAAGCAAAATGCACCCAAGCAAAAACAAACAAAGTAAAATTGTATCTGTTCACAGATAAGTTGACCTTGTATATAGAGAATTCTAAAACTTCACCCCAAAATGTTAAAATTAATGAACAAACTCAGTGAACTTGCATGATATACAATCAACATAAAAACTCAGTCGTGTTTTATACACTATAAGAAAATTCTTGAGAAAGAAATAAAGAAAACAATTCTGTTTACAATAATTCTGTTTAAAAACAATTAAATATTTAGGGATAAATTTAACCAAGAACATAAAAGATTTGTACACTGAAAACTAAAAGCTTTGGTAAAAGAAAGAGAAAAGACACGATAAGAAGACATCCATATTCATGAATCAAAGAATTAGTTAAAACCTCTATACTCCCCAAAGCCATGTGTACATTCAATGTAATTACTAAAAAAATCCCAATACCATTTCTTACAGAAATAAAAAGAGGGCCTCCCTGGTGGCGCAGCGGTTAAGGGCTGCACTGTGGAGCAGTCGGCAGTGGTTCGATGTGAGTTCGATGCCCGGCCGGGGAGATTCCCAAATGGTGTGGCAGACCTCTCCTGCCTCGCCCGCTGCTCCCCTCAGCAGAATGTTTCCCTTGATCTGCCTGTTCTGTTTCCCACTCTGTCTCTGGTGAACCCTCTCACCAACCCACGCTTCTGGCCTGTGCCCCAGTCTGTATACAAAAATAAATAAATATTTTTTTAAAAAAAAAAAGGAAATAAAAAGAAAACAACTCTAAACTGTATTTGGAACCACAAAAGACTCAGAAGTAATCTGAGAAAGAAGAACAAAGCCGGCAGCATCACACTTGTTATTCCAAACTACATTACAAAGCAGTGTGGTACTAATATAAAAATAGACATATAGACCAATAGAACAGAGTCAGGAGACCAGAAATAAATTCTCACACATTCATTCAACTTTGTTTCTCAATAAATGATTTAAGGAAAGCTGGATAACCATATGAAGAAAAATTAAATTAGACCTCTAACTTCTGCCATTCTCAAAAATCAACTCAGAATGGATAAAGGACTTAAACATATGAACTGAAACTATAAAACACCTACAAAAAATATATAGGGGAAATTCTATTCAACATTGATTTTGGTAACGATAACAAAAGCACAAGAAACAAAAACAAAAAATAGGTAAGTGGAACCACATCAAACTAAAAAGCTTCTGCACAGCAAAGGAAACTATCAACAAAATGAAATGCAACCTAAGAATGGTAGAAAATATTTGCAACCAACAATTTGATAAAGAGTTAATATCCAAAATAAATAAGAAACTCATACAACTCAATAACAAAAAATCATATTTTAAAAGAAACAGAGGATCTGATAAACTTTTTATTCCAAGAAGATATAGAGATGCTCAACAGGTATATGAAAAGGGGATCAACATCACTAACCATTAGAGAAATGCAAGTCAAAATAACAATGAGATCACCAACAATAGTTAGGGTGGCTGTTATTTAATAAAACAGACAAAAAATACAGGAATTAGTGAGATTGTGGGGGAAAGAGAGCATTTATGCATTGTTGATGGGAATCTAAATTGGTATAGTCACTATGAAAAATATAGGGAGTTTCCAAAAAAATGTAAAAATAAAATTATTATATGATCTAACAATTCTAATTCTGGATATATATGTATATATACATACATACACACACACACACACACACACGCACACACACACACACAGGAAGTGAAAACAGGATATTTGCACTACAATGTTCATTCCAGCATTATTTACCATGTTTCTTGAAACCAAGATATGGAAACAAGCAAAGTGTTCATCCATGTATGAATGAATAGATTATATGTATATATACAAGCATACATACATGAGTGGAATATTATTCAGCCATGAGAAAGAAGGAAATCTTGCCATTTGCAAAACATGGATGACCGTTAAGAGTGTTATGGTAAGTGAGGTAAGTCAGAAAAAGATAAATACTGTATGATATTGCCTACAAGTGGAATTTAAGAAAGCCAAACTCATAGAAACAAAGTAGAATGGTGATTGCTAGGGCTAAGGAGTGGGAGAAATGAAGAAATGTCGGTCAAAGGTCAAAATTTCCAGTGAAAAGATGAATAAGTTGAATAAGTAAAATCATTTGCCTGAAGTCACTGAGCTACTAAGTGGTGGAGTCATGATTCAAATCCTGTGATTAACCATATTAGAAAGATAATAAGACAATTTCAGTGCTGAGAAGAGCAATGAAGGAAATAAAACAGAGTATTTAATGTGGAGGGTGCTTGAGGAGGATTGAAAAATAAGAATACCTTTGGCGTGAAACATTAGAATCAAGACCCAGTGGTTCTAAGGGCAGCTACATCTAGAGTCATCTCAGGGACAGGTTCACAGCAGGAGAAGAACTACAGCAGTTACAGACATGTCTGAGCAAAGAGGGGACTGGTCAGCCAGGAGACCACCTTGTCTGCTTGCTCACTATTGCTGTTTCAGAGTCTTTCAAGGTTAGGCAAAGTGGGCAGGAAAACAAGAGGAAAATGACAAAGTCCTAGGGACTGTCACCCTTGGGGTGTTTTGAGTTGGCCAATCAAGCACTGGCTCTCTCTTCTGTGTGTAAGCTCTCCTGATTCCCCTTCCTATTGACCTCTTTCCATGGAAAGGTGATGGTCTTCCAATTTTGTGATGACCTTTATTAGGCTGGACCAAAGTTCTCTACTCCCAAAGAGTTGAACAATTATACTTGTATCATTTACCAAGAAATTCTACCACTACTTATAAAATGTAAAAGCATGCTAAATTATTTTCTAGATTGTAGATTTTGTGACTACAATAAATGTTATGGTCAGGCCAACTTTCAAGATGACTCAAGTCCATCCAGTATTGGGGGCCAGTTAATGCTCAGGAATCATTGCCCATTTCCTTCTATGGGTTCTTTCTTCACCATCATAGGCAGCAAAGGGGGCTGAATCCCAGTGGTGGGGCCACCTGAAAACCCAAAGACCTCAGGGGCAAAAGACTACAGAAATCTCCCCAAGCTTGCATCATCCCCAAGAGCCTGGGGTGCCATCCTTAGCCACCGGTGGCATCCCCCTCTCCATTTTTTTTCTTTTTTCAATTATTCTTTTTTCCTTAGACAAAAAAATTTTTTCTTTTTACATACCTCTTTCTTTACGTCCTTTCCTTCTACTTCTCTTCCTCTCCTCTCTCTCCTCTCCTTTTTGATTTATTTTAATCACGATAAGCTTAATTTTGTTTTACACCAAATCCTGATAAGTTACCCTCCCACATCTGCTCACGTTTTATTTACTTCCCCGACTAACTGGCTGCTTACTATCTATCTGTCTCACCCTCCACTATCTCTGTTCTCTTAATCCCTCTGTCCCCCTATCTCCCTAACACTATCATCAACACTCTTTTTGTTTGTTTGTTCATTTTGTTTGTTTGTTCATTTTGTTTGTTTGTTTGTTTGTGTTTCTTCCTCTTTTTTTCTCCTTTCCCCAACACCCTCATTCCTCCCTCCTCTTCCCCCTCTCTCTGACCCCTCCTCCTCCCCCTATCTAATCCTCTATTGCTCCTCCCATCCTCTAAACCTACATAAATCCCCCTTTCACACAATACCCCTTCTTCTCTTCTAATTCTCCTTGGACCCTGAAATACATTAGAGACACGCCACAAGGGACATAGAAGTTCAACAGAGAAACAAGAGTACCCAGACGACACCCAGCCACAGCAGCTCAGACACTGGCCACAAACACCCCTCAGCAAGTGAAACCAGGAGCCATGCCTGCCAGCAACAGTGGTGCAGAACACTACAATCAGAGCAAAGAGGAAGACCAAAAATGGGAAGGAATAAAGGTACATAACCCAATAATATGAACATAGAAGATTACATCTCCCTAACAGATACAGAATTCAAAATAGCCATAACAAAAAAATTATAGAATTAAATGAAAAGATAGAGAAGGAAAGACACATAAACAAAGAATTGAGGAATATAAATGAAGAACTGAAGAACGAGAATGAATCCATAAAGAAGAAATTAAAGGAAATAGAGGATTTACAAACATTAGTAGAGAGTCAGAAAAGCATAATAAAAGAAATGGAGGGAAGAATAAGCACTCTGGAAGATAGAGATACTGAAAGAACCAAGACAGAAAAGGAAAGAGAAAAACGAAGGAAAAAGAATGAGGAAACGCTTCGAGAACTATCTGACAGCTGAAAAAAGGAAACATCACAGTCATAGGAATCCCAGTGGAGAGGAGAAAGACAAAGGAACAGAGAAACTTTTCAAGGAGATAATTGAAGAGAACTTCCCAAACATAAAAAAGGAAACAAAAATTGACATACAGGAAGCCATAAGATCTCCAAATTATTATGAAACAAAACAAAAAAAAACAGCAAGACATATAATAGTAAAGCTATCGAGAATTCAAGACAAGGAAAATATATTGAAAATGACAAGGACAAAGAAACAAATAACCTACAAAGCAAAGCCAATCAGGTTGACATCAGACTTCTCTGAAGAAACATTACAGGCAAGAGCATGGAGTGACATATTTAACAAACTCCAAGCCAACAAATGTCAACCAGGAATACTTTACCCTGCAAAACTCTCCTTCCTCTATGAAGATAGAATAAGGACTTTCTCTGACAAACAGAAACTTCAGAAATTCATCACTACCAAATCCCCACTCAAAAAAATACTACAATAAGCACTGAAGCCAAAAAAAACCAGAAGAGTGACTAGGAAATGCAGAACAAGGTAAGGACTAGAACCACAAATAGGTAAACAAACTGGCAAATATGGATACCAATATATCGATTCTTTTTTAAAGATTTATTTATTTATTTATTTATGCATACAAGCTGGGGTGCAGGCCAGAGGCACGGGTCGGCGAGAGGATTCACCAGAGACAGAGCGGGGAGCAGAACAGGCAGATTGACGGAAACACACTGCTGAGGGGAGCAACAGGCAAGGCAGGAGAGGTCTGCTGTGCCATGTGGGAATCTCCCTGACCGGGTGTTGAACTCGCGTCACTGCTGCCGACGGCTCCACAGCACAGCACTTAACTGCTGTGCCACCAGGGAGGCCCCCAATATATCAGTTTTAACCCTAAATGTAAATGGACTAAAAGCACCAATAAAAAAACACAGAGTAGCGGATTGGATCATAAAACAGAACCCAACCTTCTGCTGTGTACAGGAAACACATCTAGCTGCAAAAGATAAGCATAGATTGAAAGTAAAAGACTGGAAAACAATCCCACAAGCAAACGGACCAAAAAAGAAGGCAGGAAGAGCTATACTTATATCAGATAAAATAGACTTCAAATTTAAGAAGGTAAAAAGAGACACAGCTGGTCATTACATCATGATAAAGGGGACAATAAAGCAGGAAGATATAACACTCATCAACATATACTCCCCAAATGAAGGAGCACCAAAATATATCAGCCAATTATTATTATTTCTTAAAACAGACATTAAAGAAAATGCATATATAGTGGGAGATTTCAATACCCCACTCTCACCATTGGACATATCAACAAGACAAAAAATAAACAAAGACACTAAAGCTCTAAATAAGGACTTAGACCACATGGGTTTAATAGATATCTATAGGGCACTACACCCCCGAAAAACTGAATACACATTTTTCTCAAGTGCACACAGAACATACTCCAGGATTGATCACATATTAGGGCACAAAACAAACCTCAACAGATACACTAAGATCAAAATCATACTGACCTTCTCCAATCATAAAGGAGCCAAACTAGAAATAAACCTTGAAAAGAAAAAAAGGAACCCTCTTACCTCATGGAGACTGAAACCTACACAACTGGAAGACCACTGGATTAATGAAGAGATCAAAGAAGAAATAAAAAAATATCTAGAAATGAATGACAATGAGGACATATCATTCCAGACTGTGTGGGACACAGAAAAAGCAGTAATAAGAGGAAAATATATAGCAATACAGGCTCACATCAAGAATCAAGAAGCAACACAAAGAAACAATCTAATCTCCCATCTCAAAGAACTAGAAAACGAACAACAAAAACCCCAAAAGCCAGTATAAAAAAGGAAATAATAAAAGTCAAAGCAGAAATAAATGAAATGGAAATCAACAAAACCAAAAGCTGGTTCTTTGAAAAAATAAACAAAATAGACAAACCTCTAGCCAAGCTTACAAAGGAAAAACAGGAGAGAACACAAATAAATAGGATCATAAATGAAAGAAGAGAAATTACAACAGACACAGCAGAAATCAAAAGGATAATCAGAGATTATTATGAACAGTTATAAGGAAACAAGTTCAACAACTTAGAGGAAATGGACAAATTCCTAGAACTATATAATCACCCAAAACTAGATAAAGAAGATATAGAACACCTAAACAGGCCAATCACAAGCAACAAAATTGAATCAGTAATCAAATCCCTTTCCAAAAACAAAAGCCCAGGACCAGATGGTTTCATAAATGAATTCTACCAAATGTTTAAAAATGAACTAGTCCCTACCTTCACAAACTCTTTCAAACTACCAAACACTTTCTATGAAGCCAACATTACACTCATACCAAAACCAAACAAAGACAACACACAAAAAAGAAAACTACAGACCAACCTCCCTAATGAAAACTGATGCAAAAATATTTAACAAAATCTTAGCCGACTGGATCCAACAATGAAAAGAACTCAGCTCACTCCCCATACATGCTCCTATGTAGCCTTCTTGGGGAGAAGCTACCACCTGGAACCTTTACCCACTTCCTTCTCCAGGGAAAGGACTCTGGTCCCACCACTCAGCCCTCAGACATAACCAGCTGTCTGCCCTCTGGCCCCCCACGACCCCCCACTTAGCCTCCCTAAAAAAAGAAAAAGTCAATTAACATCCAGCTGCATTCTGTTTATTTTATTTTTAATTATTTGTTTTAAATAGCTGACATGGTCATATTTTTTTTATTTTAAATTTTTAAAAGGCTACATAGTGAAATTCTCTTACTGTGTCTCTTCCCAGACACCCAGTTCTCCTCTTCAGTGGTAACCATTATTTCAAGTAACTAATGTCTCTTCCTGAGACTATTTTGTGCATTTACAAATATGTGCAAAAAGTCCTCCCCGACCTTCACACAAATGTCGTTACAATATAAGCACAGTTCTACATCTTCCCTAGTTTTTAATTTTGAAATATATAAAAATACGTGTAAGAGATTTATATATGCACTGTTCCTCTGCTAACTCCTTCAGGTAGAATTTAGAGAACTGCTTTTCAACCTTTGGGGGGGAGCGTTGAATATATGCATTTGAGGCTGTATAGTCTTTCTCTAAGCATGACTTTTACCTGTATTGCACAAGTTTTGACATGGTTTTTGCTATCTCTTCAAAATATTTTCAAATTTCCATTGTAGTTTCTTATTTAACTCACTTTTATTTAACTTATCTAATTTAGTTCATCCCTTAATTTATATATGTTTTTCTCTTATTGATTACCTTCTAGTTTAATTACAACATGGTCAGATCTTTGATTTCAGTGCTCTGAAATATGTTAAGATTTGCTTTATGATTCAGTATATGATCGATGTTGGCAACTATTCTGCGTGCATCTGAAGAGAATGTGTATTTTAAAGTCGTTGGATGCAATTTTCTACATATGTCTTGAGGTCAAGTTGCTAGTCCAGTTGTTCAAATCTTCTGTATCTTTACTGACATATTTTTCCTTTATTCTGAAGTTACTAAAAGACGTGTTCTAAAATCTCCCACTAAAAAATTAATTAAAATAAAATAAAAACTAACACTATGTTTTTAAATTTGTCAATTTCTACTTAGTTCTCTTTAGTACCCTTTATATATTTGGGTTCATATTATTAGATACACATAAACTTTAAATTGTTCTATCTTCTTGTGGGATTGATTCTCTCATGAAACATCACTCCTACCTCTAGTTTTGCTTCTTACCTTAGAGTCTGCTTTGCCTTATGGCTTAGCATGGCTTCGTCACATTTCTTGTTACTGTTTGTATCTACTTGTCCATCATTTTGCTTTACAGTGTTAATAGCTTTAATTTTAAAAGCATTTTTGTATGCCTCTTATGCCTTTTTTAAAACAAACCTGAAAATCTTCATCACTGTGTGTTACATTTGGTTCACTTGTATTTAATATGTTTGTGACTTAAAAAAACAAATTAATATTTTCGCAGTCATGGTATGAGAAGGTTTGGTGGCCCTGAGTCCCCTCTGCTGGCCTGGCATGTGGCTGCTTCTCACTATGTCCTCACAGTGTCTCTCCTCTGTGCCCATGCCCCTGTGTCCTAACTTCCTGTTCTTTTGAAGAATAGGTCAGATTGAATTTGGACCCCACCCCCAGCTTCACTTTGACATAATGAACTGAAGTAGGCCCTGTCTCCAGTACAGTAATATTTTAAGGTAAGGGGAAAGGGCTTCAACATGTCAATATTGAGAAGAAAACAACTCAGCCCATGACAAAGTCAGATGTATTTGGGTTTAAAACCATCATCTCACTCACTATTTGTCCCAATCTGCTAATAAGCCCCTGCTTTCTTCCCACCACTACCACCCCTTTTATCCCCTTGTCCCATTCCCTTCCCCCCCCTTACCACAGAGCACTCAAGAAGTTTACTGATGTCCAGTGATTTTTTTAAGTGTTTTAAATTATCTAATTTTCTGCTATGTAAATGTTCAATATTTATTTTTATCATTCTGCCGTGCTTTGCTACACACAATTGTAGGGTCGGTGGGAGAGTTCTCAGGATTTTCCCACCCTCCCCTTGGGGATAGGCCTCTGCAGGCCTATGTGCACCTGATGTCAGGGCACCTGAGGGGGGCGTGGCATAGAGTGGGGGGTGTGGCATAGCTTAGCATAGTGTAGGATAGTCGTGGTGTGGTGTGATGGTGTGTGGAGTACAAGCAATAAAAGAACATCATGAAAACAATTAACAGAGCAAGTCTGCTTGGACTGATGCTGAACCTGCTTGGTTTAGGGTGGTTGCATGACAAAAATTTTCCAAAACTCCCTTCAATTCATTGAAAATGGCTGCATTTAATCCACTCCTATGGCTCTATAATACTCTATGTGTGCCTATACCACATCTTCTTGATCTATTTGTCCACAAGGGTATTAGGCTGCTTTCATGCCCTCTCTATTGTAAATAATGCTGCTATGAACATTTAGGAAGTTTTTGTGTTAATGGTTTCATGGCGTTTTTGGTTAATGGTTTCATGTTCTGTGGATTGATACCCAAGAGTGGGATTGCTGGACCATACAGTACTTTCATTTCTGTTTCTTTAGGGAACTGCAGATAGCTTTCAATAATGGCTGCCTCAGTGTGCGTTCCCACTGACAGTGTAATGGGGCTCCTTCTCTCTTCATCCTCTCCAACACTTGCTGGGGGTCTTTTCAATGTGAGCCATCCTCACAAGCGGAAGGTGACATCTCATTGTGGTCTTAACTTGCATGTCTTTTATTAAGAGTAATGACGAACAAATTTTCATGTCTTTTGGTCTTCTAGATGTCCTCTTTGGGGAACTGTCTATTCATGCCAACTGTCCATTTATCAGTTGGATTTTTTTTTATTGTTGTGAGGTATCAGTTTTTTATGTATCTTGAATGCTAATTCCTTATCAATTATATATTATGTGATATTTTCTTCCATTCAGTAGAGTGTCTATTTAATCATCTTGTATTTCCTTTCACTGTATAGAGCTTCTTAGCTTGACATAATACTAATTATATATGTTTGTTTTTAATTTTCTTGCTTCCCAAGCCAAGTCACTAAAAATATCTTCATTGTTGATATCATGGCAATATCACCAGTGTTTTCTTCTATGTATTTTACTGTTGCAGGTCTTATACCTAAATCTTTAATTCATTTGGAGTTTATTTTTATGTATGGAGTTAGAAAGTGACCCAACATCATTCATGTATGTGTGGCTTTCCAGTTTTCCAGCACTATTTTCTTTATTATCATTTATATCTTTTACATTATTGTGTATTCCCCGTAGGTTACCCACCACCGATTCATGCGTGAACCGCCACCATAGTCCCTTTCTCCCCCATTTTGAGCCCTTAACCTCCCTTTCCCTCGCTGAATGTCTCTCTCTTGTTTGGTTCCCCTATATTCCTGCTACAAATGAAACCATTCAATATTTCTCTCTTTCTTTTTGGCTTATTTCGCTGAGCATGATCCCTCTTAGTTCCATCCATGTTGCTGCGAATTGCATGTGATTATCTTTTTTGAATGCTGAATAGTATTCCATTGTGTATATGTACCACATCTTCTTCATCCAGTCATCTATTTTGGGGTATCTGGGTTGTTTCCATATCTTAGCTATTGTAAACAGTGCTGCAAAAAACATAGGGATGCATGTATCCTTTTGATTAATGTTTTTGTATTCTTTGGGTAGATTCCCACAAATGGTAGTACTGGGTCTTACGGAAGCTCCATTTTTAAGAGTTTGAGGAACTGCCATACAGCTTCCCATAGTGGTTGGACCAGTTTGAATACCCACCAGCAGTGTAGGAGAATTCCTTTTTCTTCACATCCTCGCCAATATTTGTTGTTGCCTGTTTTTTTAATGTGTGCCATTCTCACTGGTGTGAGATGGTATCTCGTTGTTTTGATTGTTGTTTTGATTTCCAACACTATTTACTAAAGAGACTGTCTTTTCCCTATTGTGTGGTGAAGCTGCTTTATCATAGAGTAGGTGCTAGTGTTTGCGTGGATTTATTTTTGAGCTCTTGATTCTATTCTGTTGATCCATGTATCTATTTTTGTGTCAATGTCATATTGTTTTAGTACTGCTGCATATATATATATATATATATATATATATATATATATATATATATATATATATATATATATATAAACATCTTTTTTATGTCTTCAAAATACAGGATTTCTCTCCTCAAGTGTGGAGGACTGTTGCTTTTTCGTAAAGTCTGAAGTCAGGTAACCAATACCTCCATTTCTCCCAATTTTTACCAGGGTTGCTTTTGTTATTGGAGGCCTTTTATTATTCCATATAAAGTTTTTTCATTAATTTCTTTGAAAATATTGCTGGTATTTTGATGGGCATTGCATTAAATTTGCACATCATTTTAGGCAGGATAGTCATTTTGATTATATTGATTTTCCCCATCTGTTAGCATGTAATAGACGTCCATCTTCTGATGCCATGATCTAAGTCTTTTAGTAACATTGTAGTTCTCATTGCATAGGTCCTTTACCTCCTCAGCTAAATCAATTCTGAGATATTTAATTTTTTTTATAAATGGAGTTATTTTCTTAATTTCTTTTGCTTCTTGTTCATTGTACATAAAAAGGCTGTGAATTTCTGTATGAGGATTTCAAAACCTGCCACTGTGTTGTATTCATTGATTGCTTCTAGTAGCTTTTTGATGGCACCTTTAGGGTTTTCTATATATAACATCATATCATCTGCAAAGAGTGGTAGTTTCCCTTCCTTTCTGACTTGAACTCTCTTATTTCCTAAGTTTTTCTGACAGCGCTGGCCAAAATGTGTAATTACTAAGTTAAACAGAAGTGGTGACAATGGGCTTCCTAGTCTTCTACCTGATCTTAGGAGAAAAGCTTTCAGTTTTCAGCATTAATTATTGTATTCGTTGTGGCTTCATGGTCTTTATTATATCAAGGTATGTTCCTTCTACTCCCATCTTGCTTAGAGTTTTTATCTATATTGGTGCTGAATTTTGTCAAACACTTTGTCTGGATCTATTGATGTCATCATATGATTTTTATCTTTCCTTTTATTGTTATTAATTTATTGATTTACATATGTTATCCCAACCTTGCATATCTGGGATTAGTCCCCCTTGAACATGGTGTATAATCTTTGTAATATACCTTTGAATTCAATTTGTTAGTGTTTTGTTGGAAATGTTTGGTGTTTTTTGTTTGTTTTTAAATTGAAGTTTTACAAAGAATTTTTTTGCAGGGTGTTGATTTCTTCTCTTGTGTTGCCTTCAGTTTCAGAAATAGGGTAATATTGGCATCATAAAATGTACTAGGATACATTCCCTCTTCCTGTATTTTTTAATAAACAACTTGAACAAAATGGTGATTAATTATTCTTTAAGTTTTGATAAAATTCATTAGGAAAGCTAACTGGTCCTGGCTTTTTTGTTTTTGTTTCTGTTTTTCAGAAGATTTTTTTTTTTTACTCTTTCCATGCTTGTGATCAGTTTGCTTAGTTCATCTGCCTCTTGCTAGACTATATTGGTCTAGAAATGTGTTTATTTCTTCAAGATTATTGAGTGTATTGTCATAGTTGTTCATAGTAGTCGTTTATGATCTTTTGTATTTCTGTACTACCTGTGGTGATTTCTCCTCTCTCAGAGCTGGGGTACTAGCCAGAGGTGTAGCGGAGAGGGTTAGAGGATTGACCAGAGACAGAGCGGGGAGCAGAACAGGCAGATTGAATGAAATACACTGCTGAGAGGAGCAGCAGGCAAGACAGGAGAGGTCTGCTGCGCCATGTAGGAAGCTCCCTGGCCAGTGATCAAACTCGTGTTTCAGTGGCTGTGGATAGCTTGATAGTGCTGAGATTTAAACCCTTGCACCACCAGGGAGGCCATGGTGGAAGACTTTGGACATGAAATTCAGTTTTTGTTCGCATGAAGTCTTTGTCTTGATTTTCAAAGACTGTTTCTGATGGAAATAAGCAGAAAATTTTTCCTAATTTGTTAAAGATGTAATTTTATTATCCTTCAAGGTCTATCATTTAATGGCAATTATTATTCTCCTTATTACACTTTGTAATGTAATGTCATTTTTTTCTAGGTGTTGTTGATGTTTTTTTCTTTTTTTATTATTAGCAGTTTTCCGATAGTGGGCATAGCTGTGGGTTTCTCTTTGTTCATTTTTGTTTTGTTTAGTAGAGCTTCTTCACCTGTGACTTGATGACTTTCATCACTTTTGCAATTTTCTCCACCACTATTTTCACCAATATTGTTTCTTCCCTGTTCTTTTTTTCTCTCCAGCTTTTTGGGACATCGGTTGCATTATGTTAGATCTCAGTAAGTCCATAGTTTTCTTATTCGCCTGTCCACATTTCCCAATATTTTCTATCCATGTTTCAGTATTGATTTTTTCGTTGTTGGTGTAGTTTACAAATACACAGTTCACTAATCTTTTTCACTGGTGTCTAAACTATTGCTTACTCATCTAACAAATTAAGTTCTTAAATTTAATTCTGATTTTTTAAGTTCTAGTGCTTTATTTGATTTGATTTTTTGTCATTGATCAATAAAGTCTGGTAAAATTATCTTATCTTGTTTTTTTCTCTTATACATAGTGATCACTTTTGTTTTTTTCATTAAAGTAACATTACTTTACAGCACTGTGTATGATTTGCAGGTATAGGGTCACACCCTTCAGAAGTATATTATCACATCATACCCACAACCAAGGTATTTATAGTCCTCCACCAAATCCATAAATGGTAATGCCGATATCTGGATCTCTTTTAGTGTGTTACCTTTTCCTTTCTCTTGATTTCTGGTCATTTTATTAGAGTCTGGAATATCTGCTAATTTTTTCTCTTAATGGAAAAAGTTGTAAATAGCAAATCTGAAGCTCTGGATAATCCTCCTTTCCTCAAAAATTGATTTATTTGTTCCTGTGTGATGCAGCTAGATTGGTAAAAGTTAACATTAACTTAGCCTACCACGCACCTGTGTGAAGCTACATTCAGTGATTATGAGAATTTGTTGGTTTCTTTTTAACCATTAATGTATGGTATAGTCTTCCTAGAGTCTTAGCTGAGCTGTTTTGAAGGCTATGAATTCTAATTTTGTTCCCCAGGTCTATGAGATTACCAAAGATTCTGCTCATATTTCCAGTCATTAGTCTCTGTTATTTATGAATCAGCAAATGCCTTCAGAGGAAAGCCACCATGCCTCCAAAATTCACTTTTGGAGGAAGAGGATCACACAGAATTCAGATTATCTCTACACACTGGTCAGCAAATTTTTTTAAAGATTTATTTATTTATGCATACAAGCTGCGGTACAGGCCAGAGGCATGGGGTGGCAAGGGGGTTCACCAGAGACAGAGCGGGGAGCAGAACAGGCAGATCGACGGAAATAGATGGCTGAGGGGAGCAGCGGGAGAGGCAGGAGAGGTCTGCTGAGCCATGTGGGAATATCCCCAGCAGGGCATTGAACTCAAGTCGCTGCTGCAGACAGCCCACAGCGCAGCGCTTACCCGCTGCGCTATCAGGGAGGCCCTGGTCAACAAATTTTTACAGAAGTCATGTTACTGAAATAAAATTAGTTATTTGCTATCAATTTGTATGTGCTCAACATGAATATGACAGTCAAATTCTAATTTTGGCCCTAGATTTTTTGTAATCTGCAATAAATTGATGCTTACATCACGAAATGCATGCCAATAGTAATAGGCCTACGGTTAATACCTGTAAAATATCAAGTCATAAACTACTTCTTAGATTTCTTCGCTGGTCCTTTACACAGCTGTTCAGGAGCATCTCTGGGGAGTGCCCAGCAGTAGTCAGCCAACATTGTAGTGGACCATTTTCCCTGGTATCTTTGTTCATTGATGCGCTATCTTGATGAAAACATCCACAGTTTTCAGGGAAGAAATTCAGAATGGAGTGAAGGAAGTGGATCTTTAGAGACATATTGCAGCCAAGTTTCTGATACTGCATCATCATATAGTTTTCTGCCCTAACATTCCCAAGAAAGTTTGTAGACACTAGGTGAAAAGCATTTCATGCTTTTTTCTCACCACCCTGCAGCAAGTTGTTGAACTGGTCATCTCAATGCAGACGGAATATTTGGGTAGACTATTCTCTACTTCTTTTGCTTTGTTATTCCACCAGAAAGAGGAGGAACCAAGCAGAAGTAACAGTCTTTTATGTGGTTGCTTGGCTCTCTCCACACCATGGGGACTGCAAATGGCATTGATGGTCTTTTGCCATTTAACCACTGTGAAAGCTGTGTTGGACATGGAGCACAGCATCTAGGCAGGGCCCAAGGCTTGTCTTGGTCACCAACCTTGCATCCGAAGTAAAGATGATAAGCCTTCTTCACTTGAGAAGGGATACTTTTCTTCTGATTAGCAAATGTCACTTCCCCACAAATAGAGCAGAAATTGTCCACGCTATTAACGCACTTTTGAGGCATTACTGTTCTGTATTGTGCCTAAATGGATAAAATCATAACAGTTCTATGGAACAGTAGCTTAAACTGTCTCACACAAAGTCTGAAGTATTTTCAATGCTCAACCTTTCCAACAGGGCTTTATATAGTGTACTGCTAACGTCAGCTTACTTCAGCAGCCGCCTGGCAGTAGTATTGCATTGCATCAGAAAATGATGCAATCAACTCTGGATGATGTGTGCATGATGGTATTATGCAATGTGATGCAATATTACATCATTCTAGGCTGATTTAGGATGTTGTTGCAGTCTAACTGGACAAATTTACGTGGTGAAACATATAAAATGAATTATATGAAATATCTTCAAAATAAGAACTAAATAAAAAATTTTCAGGGTTATATTCATGTTTAGCACACTAAGATACTACAGCTTAGGGCCTTTTTAAGTCAGTTATGATCTCAGTGTTGACCAGTGTAATTTTTCTATTCAGAAAAATTGAACAGGTATTCCACTAGAATGTCCAACTCATTTCAAAATACTTCCCTTCCTCTGGGATCACAGCCCCTCAAGTCATGGGTGCTTTGGTATTGTTATGATGCTTTCAATTTTTTTCCTTGTATTTTATACAACTTTTATAATTTTCATTGTGAACGTTGTTCTGATACAAGACAGTCCAAAATGGCTATAAATCATTTAATTTTATTTTGATTTTTAACACATGAAACACTTGCCAAAGTCAAAACAGAAGAAGATGTGTTCAAAAATGCCTTGATATACTCTGTCCCTTCTTCATCTTTCTGCCACCCTTCTGCATGTAACATATTATTAGTTTTTGGTTTCCACTTATTGTTTAATTTTGAAAATATAAGCAAACATGTATAAAATTAACCTCACTTCTTCCCGAGTGATAGCATACTGACTACACTGTTTTGCACTCAACATCATATCCTGAACACAGCATCCTGATAAGAACTCCTGTGGCCTCTCTACCATTTGGGTCTCTGCATCTGTGTGTGTATGGCCTCTTTATGCACCTGTGTGTGTGTATAATAATTGGATAAGGCACTCCTGCATGACTGCCTTAAGACAATGGCCCACATCAGGAAGCAGCCAGGGAAACCTAGGTAGCTGCTGACTGATTGTGCAGCCATGGTCTGAGGTGGTCTGGGAGTAGCTCGGAAATTACACCAAGTACCTGCATAGGAAGTCCTCCCTGTACGCATGGTTGACATGCCGCCCCTTCCCCGTTCCCCATAAAGTTGAGTACTCTTTGTCTCCCCTGGACCCTGCTCCTCCTGCCTTTGTCACGTAATCAATCACGCTTGTGTGTTACTGCTAATAAATAGCAAGAGGGCTATTCACTGGGCAGCAGAGTCTTGCTTTGCAAACCTGCTCCACAACTTGTCCCTCAAGCGTGTCCCTGGAACGTGCTAGAGTATTCCTGAATCTCCAGAAATCTGAATCACCAGAATCTCCAGAAAAGCAGACAGAAGTATTATACATTCCTTCTAATAGTTGTGCCATACTTTATAATGTGGAAATTTTATAACTTGCCTGGATATCTAAAATGAGCTTTTATAATGTTGATGTTACTAAAAATTTGACATATACAAACTTAGAATAATATAATAAGCTTTCTCAAGCCCATAATAGCTTTCATAGTTATCAATTCTTTGCCAATACTATTTCATCTATATTTCCCCCCACTTCCTCCTTGTCCTCTTCATTTTTGTATTATTTAAAGAGAAATCTCAGGGATCATATAACTTCCTCAGTAAACACCTTAATGTGCTTCCTTAAAACATAAGGAAATAAGAATAATAGCAGCATGAGCATTAAAAATAATTTTAACAAAAAAGCATGAATGCTATCTCATGGACACTTACGTTACAGAAAATGCTTTCATTATTGTTGAAATTTGGGGAGGTTTTAATGTAGTAGTCACTCAAAAACATACTTTTATGCAAACTTGCATTTATGCAATAAAGTAAAAGAGAATGCCTCTTCTATACAAAGTAGTTTTCAAAAGCAAGTTATCGATTCTAGTAATTAATTTGAGGGAAACAAATGCACTGCCTTTACAATTTAAGAGATAATGATTACTATTAATAGACTCTTCTCCCATCCCTACTATGTGTCGTTAAGCCCCATCTTAGTCTTGATGTAGTATGGGTCATGGAGACAAACACTGAATTGGATATGAGATTCAACTTTTTCTTTTCAAACATATTTAATGAGGCCAACATTACCTTGATAGCAAAAACAGACAAGGACTAGAGACTAACTGATGAACAAAATGCAAAAATCCTCAATAAAATCTTAGCACACCAAATTCAATAATGCATTAAGAAGATCATACATCCTGAACTGTGGGGTTTATTCCAGAGATGCAATAATGGTTCCAAGAATATACAAAAGTCAATTGTGCTTGTATACCCACACAACAAAATAGAAGAGAAAATAAATCAGTGAAATCACGTCAAAAAATAAATAAATGCTTAAGAATAAACTTAGCAAAGGAAGTAAAAGACATGGACAACAAAAAGTATAAGACACTGTTAAAGGAAATAGAAGACATAAAAAATGAAATTAAATTCCTTGTTCATGAATTGCAAGAATTTAACTTTGTTAAAATGGCCATCTTAGCCAAAGCAATGTACAGATGCAATGCAATACTCAATCGGCATTCTAAAGAAATAAAATTAATTATTGAAATTTTAAATGTATTAAGTGTTAGAATACCCACTCAACTTAGGCTTACCACTCAACTCTTAATTGACATGAGATATCATAGGTCAAGAAATGAGGAAGAAATATTTGAGGTGTCATTTTTTTAAGTAATTTGACAAAAATAAAGCTGTTTCCTTATTTGTATGTGACTAACTCAACCTGTTTAGTACAATGAATGGTAATATAAGAGATGTCACAGGCAATATGGTATGTATTACCCAAAGTATAGACAGTAAGCTTGTAAGGATTCACAGGAGGCTAAAATTACTGTGAATTGAGTTTGGGACATTGCAAAGAAGAAAATGGCACAAAACTAGATCTTGATGAATTAGTAATGATTGAAGAGAAACAGAGGAGCTTTAATTAGAGAAATATAAATTGAACAAAAAATATGGATGAGAAAAACCACAGGAGGATAACAGAAAGATGAAAGGAGGATGGCTGGTAAATGCTCTATCAAGTCCTCAAAAGCCAATATTCCTAAAATCAATCTTCCAGGGAGTTGTTCTATTCACCTCAGCTCCCTGCTATTCCTGCACCTTCTTTAATCATCCTCCTTGGTGAATTCCTTACCTCCAGATGCAGTAGCTGAAACCAGGGCCAGAGAAAGAGCTACAAAGTGAAAACCACATCATGACGATAACTACAAGAAAATAAAGATTCGGTGACTTAGCTATTTGGCAGGTGAATTGCAACCATATTAGCCAACGAGAAAGCTGACTTGAATTTTGGTACATAAAGCCGAAAATAGAATAAGCATAAGGTATATGATCACTGCAAAACTCTTGAGAATAAAGTGGAGAGCTATTCATGATTGCACTGGAGGATACACATGACAACTACATCCACAGGATTGTCCACAGCAAACTGAACAAGGTACTAACAGTGTTTGGGAGATGCCCAAGTGCCAGCCAGCATCTGACTCTTCTGAAGGTGAGTGAAGTTCCCACCCACTGGGTTATAGGCCTCCTGGAGGCCAGAATTCTGTTCAGTACCCACCTTTGGTTCAAGCACAGCGTCTCACCCACTGCTTTGCATATTATGGGCTCTCAGTTCATGCATATTGCCTTCACAAGACAGGAAAAGAACAGGTGTGGGTCATGGGGGGTGGGGGGTGACAGAAATAAGCTCACAAAGGCAGCTGCAGGTGGGTGGGTCCTGGGGAAGTGTGGAATGTCTGTAGTAGGGAGTGGAATTGTAACCAGGCTGAGTCCAAAGTCCAGTAAAAGTAGTGCACCATGGAGGGGGTTTGCTGATGAGAATGAATAGCCCCAGGGAAAATGCTAAGTTTGCATTTTGGGGGAGTCTGATGAGATATAAAAGGGACTGAAGGAAAAGGGGAAGGGAGTCGCCATGCTGAAGGAATAGAAGAAGCAGTCGTTATGATGTAGGAAAAGAAGCAGCAGAAAATGTAGCTGCCAAGATTGAGAGTTTGGAAATCAGACACCAGAAACTTTGAGTCGCTGGGATACAGATTGAGCATTTTGGAGTCTTCAGTGACTTTGGGGCCAGCGACTTTGGAGGCTTTGCAAGTAGCCAAGCGACAGAAACTGCTCCCAGTTTTGTCTTTACTTCCTTGCAGCCCAAGGAAGAAGGCAGAGGCCCAAAACGGGAACCTTCCTAAATGCGTGAGTGCAGTCTGATGGGCTGTCTGCCCGCTGTAGTTGCTGTTTGCAGTGTTGGCCTGG
The DNA here is from genome assembly GCA_004024925.1 of Scalopus aquaticus. NCBI lineage: Eukaryota > Metazoa > Chordata > Mammalia > Eulipotyphla > Talpidae > Scalopus > Scalopus aquaticus. The sequence continues at coordinate 22,564 of PVIJ01013841.1, forward strand.
TGCTGTGCTGGGGCACCATGGCAGTTCCGAGAGCATCTCCAGTTGTGTTCCGTGTCATCCTCGTGAGTTGGAACCCGGCCTACAGTCTGATTGTTACACATCTACAGAAGAAGGAAAACGCCATTTTGGAATCGTGGCCTATTTGGAAGAGGAGCTCCACATCAGCAGTGGCCGGAAGACGCCATCTTTGTTACTTTTCTGGGACATAAAGTACAGGACATTGTTTTAAGTAAGGTAAACGGCCATATGTTGACTTTAGTGATTCTTTGTTTTTCCCTGTTTGCTAAATAAATCCCATTGTTATTGTTCCCTAAGCCTGAGTAGTCTTACAAAGGTGCACACGGGTGCAGAACTAAGATAGTGACAGGTAAACAATTTGGACACTGCCTTTGGCCAATTTTAAAGCTCCTCATTTGCCCTGTATCAGAATGTCAAAAGACTTGTCTCCTTCCTGGGCCTGACTGCCTGTGGTGCTCCACGACCAGGTTTCCTCAAGCTGTCCCCTTGGTCCTGCTTCTTGTCTTGTTCCCAAGCTCCCTGCTTGACTCTCCATAATTGTAAACTTGGGAACTTCTGTTCTAAGCCAGAGTTTGTGGGTCCCCCAGGAGTCATCAGCTTCTCCCTCCTCCCTCAGGTTCTGTGTTAAGTACCTGCATGGGCAGTGCGAGTCAGTTCTACCACCCAGGCTGAGAGGCACGGACACTGTGGTAAGTGGCTGGGCACTAGGGTGGGCATGGATATACAGGTCCTGCTTCTGACCCCCTCTGTCCACCTCTATCCCTTGACTGAATCCCCTTTCTCCCCCCATTTACTTAGAAGCCATTATTGCTTGTGGGCCCTGTGTCTGAACTACAGAGTCTATAGAGGGGTTGGTGGGGGACTGAGGTAGGAGATCAGAACTGTGGGTTCTTCCCTATCCCTCTGATACAGTAATTGCAAACACAGGAGAAGTATGATGAAACAATAATGTTAGAAACTGCTCTGTTGGGTATGTGCTGAATTTGTTTTTCTCCAGGGACCCAGTCAAAGGCAAGTGAGGGTCTTTTTCTTGTCTCCCTCTTCATTCTTTTTAGCAATTTCGTTTTTTTAAGATTTATTTATTTATTTTTGCATAGACTGGGTGCAGACCAAGGATGCAGGGGCTGAGAGGAGTCACCTGAGACAGAGTGATGATCAGAAAAGGCAGATCTACTGAAATGCACTGCTAAGGGGAATGTCAGACAAAACAAGAGAGTTCTGCTGCACCATGTGAGCTAGATCCCCGGCCAGAGATCAAACTCAGGCCTTCTTGGTAGGCCATTGATAGCACTGAGACTTAACCCTTAGGCCAAAAAGGATTCCCTCTTCTCTGTGCTTTTACTGATTTCTTTTACTGATTGATGGTTCTTCTCCATTTTTATGTGTCAGCATTTCCTCTTCCTCCTATTCTCTGCATACATGAGAATTTTTTTTTCTATTTGGGAGTACAGAGCTTTACCTTCTCTGTTCACTATACAAGGCTCTCCTCACTCCTCCAATCCTCTTCCTTTTTTCTGCTTCTGCCTTTTTCTTTCTTTTGTGTCACTGATCCTTCCTTTTCATCTTTCCTTCTGCCTGGATTGGGTGACTCAGTGATGGGTTGAAGGGTGGTCTGAAGCAGGAAGACAAAGGACAAGTGGGGAGAGTTGGGGATGATGGGGCAAAGACAGGGCTGATATCAGGCATAGAGAAAAAATATTTGAGATACACACGCTTCTTTCATAACTCTATTTCTTTTTTTTTCAAAGATTTATTTTTTATTTATACATACAAGCTGGGGTGCAAGCCAGAGGCGTGGGGCGGCGAGAGGGTTCACCAGAGACAGAGCGGGTAGCAGAACAGGCAGATCAGAAATACACTGCTGAGGGGAGCAGCGGGCGAGGCAGGAGAGGTCTGCCGCACCTTGTGGGATTCTCCCTGGCCGGGCGTCGAACTCACATCGCCGCTGCCGACAGCTCCACAGCGCAGCGCTTAACCACTGTGCCACCGGGGAGGCCCTATAACTCTATTTCTAGAAAGAAACAAACTCATTAACTAAACAAATGCAGAAAAGAATGAAGTTGAAGGGCATAAAATGGACGTGTGAAATGTTAGAATACTTTCTTGAGTTATTCCCATAACACAATGAATCACCAACAAATAGTTACTAAGAATATAGACCTTCTTCCAGTTGAGAGGGTTATATCTTAATAAACCCATACTAAGTTCAAAATACCATCTGTCAAAGGTACATTTAATACACCTAACCTATCAAAAATCCTAGCCTGCCTTCAAGATGATCATAACACTTATGCCGACAACACAGTATTTCGCCAAGTATTGGTTGTTTCTCCTCTGATTCTCTGGTTCACTGGGAGCTACTGCCTGCTGCCACTGCCCAACATTATGACGAGATCAGAGCATATTGCTACTAGCACAGGAAGCAATCAAAATTCAAAACCCAAAGTAAAGTTTCTGCTGAATGCTTATTGCTTTGCACCATAATAAAGTAAAAAAAAGAAATCCTAAGGAAGGGACTGTTGATCCACTGTTCTCAGAACCAGGAAAGGTTGTGAGCTTAAAACTTGGGACTTTGTTGGGAAAGCAGAGAACAAATCCATGTGAATACCATGCAGCATACCAGATGCTATTCAATGTTGTAGGATATATAAGTCATTGAAGAGAATAAAGGGAAGAAGGAGTTCAAGTCTAAGCAGTGTGAGGCCTGGTGACTAGGTGTGGAGGAACTAAGGGAGCAAAGCTGAGCCTATCTGGGAAGCGCCCAGTGAGGAGGCAGGAGCTGGCCAGGGCCAATGCTGGGATCTGCCTGATGTGTGGGTGAACCAGAGGGAGACTGGACTGGTGAGAGCAGAAGGAAAAGAAGGTCTGGGAGGTATAAAAGGTCAGTTGACAAAAGTCTTGCTTTATTCTTGAAGCATTTTGGCTTTAATCTGCAGATGGCTTCTCTCCAATTCTCTGTCACAAATTGACTGGGGTGAGGACAAGGGTGAAACATGGAGGCAAGTCCAGTTAGCAGCTATTTCCATCATCCGGGGACTCCGACAATGGTGTGGCAGGTGGGAATAGGCAGGAGTGAGAAGTTATCAGAGGCAGATACTTTTTGGAGGAAGAGTCAGCAGGCTTTCTGATGGTCCGGATCTGTGTGAGAAGGAACAGAGTCAATGACAACCCATATGTTGGGTCCTGGGCAATAAAGACAGAGTTGCCATCAACCGTGATGGGAAGACAGCAGACCCCAGTGATCAAGGGCTCTGTTGGCCACTTTATTGAGGACATGCCCATTCAACAAGCAAGTGGAGATGTTGAGTACACAGTGGGTATAAGGATCAGAGTTCAAGGGAATCATGCAGGATAGAAAAAGCAATGTCATTAATCACCATATAGCACTATAGTATGGGAGGGGGAGGACTATAGTGCCTGCAACCCAGTGACTCTGCACAGTGACTCTGAGAAGGACTGAAAGTCCTCAGCATAGGGGAGGATTTTCTGCTGTGAGGTCTGGAGGGACCTGGTTTGTTCTGATCATTGGTTGAATCCTGATATGGCCAAAATGGCACCTGAAGCCTCAAAGAACAGCAGTTTGCTCCTATAGGACCCCACCCCCACAACTTTACACCTGGGTGTTAATTATAGCAAGGGTACCTGGGCACAGCTTCTTTGAAACAAGTGAGGATGAGCCCTTCCTGTAGGGATGGCTCACGGGGCCACCTCACTGTGCACACATCCCACTTTAGGAAGTTACCCTGAGTCCTGGTACAGAAGCACGTCCAGTGGGGTCACCTGATTTCCTCTTTAAATGAGGTAGGGTGGACCAAATACCCCACACACAAAGTTTCCTAGAAGCAGCTATGGTCCTTCCATTTCTGAAGCACACCCTTGTCTTCTGTCAATACCTGAAGATAGTTCTCAGGTTATTATTTACTCTCCCACTAGGAAGGAACCCAGCAGTGAACCATAGGACAGTTGGGTTAAGAACAAGTTCTCCCGCATGGGTTATTTACTCATGTGTTACTTTATTCAGTCACCATGTGTATCGAGAGGTAGTGCAGCTGCAGAGAATTTCTGGGTGACACCTGGAGATTTCTGAAGTGACAGGGAACCATACACAGAACTGGGGGAGGGGCATCCCATTGTGAGGAAAGGATAACTGTTCTAAGGTAAGGGTGTGCCTGGCTCGTTCCAGGAAGAAAAGTGAAGGTCCTACAACTGAAGCACAAGAGTGAGGGGGGAGAGGAGGATATTAGCTCGGAGGGCTGGTTGTGGGACGGGCATCCAGCGTGGGACAACTCGTGGAGTTTGGCAGCCTTTCAAGGAACTTGCCCTGCGTGCACAGGGAGCCAACTCCCAGTGAGGGATGACTGGACAAGCTCCCAGTGTTTGAGCTTTGTGGGTTTTTTTTTTATTATTATGCATACAAGAGCTGGGTTGTAGGCCAGAGGTGTGGGGGCTTGAGTGGATTCACCAGAGACAGATTGGAGAGCAGAACAGAGGATTGACTGAAATATACTGCTGAGGGGAGCAGCAGGCGAGACAGGAGAGGTCTGCTGTAGCATGTGGGTCAGCCTCCTGGCCAGGGATCGAACTCATGCTGCAGTTGTTGCCTATAGCTTCATAGTGCTGAGATTTAGCCCCTTGTGCCACCACAGAGGGCCCTGTCTTTGTTTTCTAGGCAACTTTCAAATCACCGTCTTTCTCACAAGACAAAATTACCTGTTAAAATTAATGAGAATGTTCTCACTAGCCCACCTTTCTTAGTATTCCCACCCATGTGTGTTCCCTTCCAGTGAGTGTGAGTTGGATTTAGTGACTTGCTTCTAAAGAGTAAAACTTAGAGAACTTATGTGATATCACCTTTGATAGTAAGTGATAAGACTGACTCCTGTCTGTGGTGCTTTTGCTCGCATTCCCTATTGGGTAACTGCCCTGGACATAGTCAATTGCTTGTTTCTGGCAGCCCTGTGATGCGGGAGCTGGACCTGCCAAAAGCCACATGAGCGCCCTGAGAACGGAGCCTCCCCCGTGCAGCTGTGAGAGACTGAGCAGCCGCTTCACCTTCGGTCGCCTCCTTGGAAACCCAGCACCAGAAGCACAGCTAAGTCTTTGCGTTCCTGGCCCTCAGAAACTGTGAGAAAGAATGTTTCTTATTTTACTTCAAACTGCTAAATTCAGCTGGCATTTGTTGCACAGCAATACATAGCTAGTAAGACTTTCAGGGGGAAAGGCTGTGTTGCTGCACACTAGCAGAACCAGGACAATGCCTGGGAGTGCAGCTGTGGATGGATAAAGAGACAAGTGAAAAGTAGGAAACTGATGAGAGGGAACAGGTTTGGACTAAGCAAAGTAGAAGTGCCTTTGAGGGGAAGACAAGGTCACTGGGTGAGAGTTCGAGGCCAGTGATAAAAGCAGTCAGAATATAGTGGTATTTTCCACTAGTCATTCATAGTTACTTCTTTTATTTACCTGGAGTTCAGATATTGTGGCGCTCATCACAAAGATTTTAATTATTAACATATGTGACTTTTATTTCTTTTTTTTAAGATTTTATTTTTATTTATTTATGCATAGAAGAACTGGGGTGTAGGCCAAAGGTTTGGGGGGGGTGAGAGACAGAGTGGGGAGCAGAACAGACAGGTCTACTGAAATACACTGCCAAGGGAAGCAGCAGGCAAGACAGGAGAGGTCTCTGGGCCATGTGGATTAGCTCCCTGCCCTGGGATCTAACTCCTGCCACACTGGCTGGTTAAGACTTCAATAGTGCTGAGACTTTAGCCTCTGCCACCAGGGAGGCCCATGTCACTTTCATTTCTTTATCTGGATTTTGTCGACGTAAAATCAGACTGTCTTCTTTCCATCTTTATAAAAGATTTAGAAAGACTTCTTGAGCAAAGATCAAAAGAAATACCTTTTAATTGACACTTTTCAAATAAAATATGTGGAAGTTATACATGACAGTGAATAAGTAGTTCAGGAAGCCAGATACAAGATATCTGTTAGGAAGATTTTATAAAGAAAGCTGTGTGGTTTTTACTGAAGATAATTTGCTTAGCAAATTATCTGTACTTGCTTATCAGTCACCACCCACTGACAATTCTGGGGTTATTTTAAATCTCAGCACAACTGGAGACCTCGCAGTTCCTAAGAGATTGGAGCACCAAATCATCACTTCTCGCCATTGTCCTTGTGAGTTTCCTGCCACTCCCAATGCAAGTGACCACAATGACGCCCCGTTGCATCTTTATCCTCATATGGGCACTGAGAACACTTCCTTTATCACAATAACAAATATAACTGAGTGTCCAATGTGACAACATTCTCAGAACATAGACTAAACCCAACTTATGCTTCATCCCTTCCCTTTCTATAACACATGTAAGTGTCCCCAGACTGAAAAGCCCTGAAATAGATAGTTTCCAAGTCCACAGAAGTCCCAGTACAGTTTCACCGAGTTATAAAAGACTCAATATCACATGATAAAGCCAGGATCTGCATGCTGAAAGGTCTTGTGGTCCTAAAAGAACTCAACTTCTAAAATTATGAGTAAGAATGTGTACCAATGCAGATATACGGGCCACTCAACAGGAGCTAGGAACACTCCTACTGCTGTTTGATGGGTCTATGAAAAAGTGTCCCCTTCCATGTCCCAAAGGTTATTTGGTAAGATGTCAGGAATTACAAATGAAACACCTGAAGTTGTGGAATGCAGAGGGTAATAAAGAAATGTTGGACAATCCAGTGTTTTTTGCCCATGTTCTCAGGTGACCAGGAATATCAACTGGGTCATGGAGATATGGTTGAACCAATCATCCACAGATGACTTTATCCTCTTGGGCATCTTTTCCCATAGCCAGACTGATTTTGTTCTTTTCTCAGTGGTCATGATAATCTTCATAGTGGCCCTGTGTGGGAACGTCCTCCTCATCTTCCTCATCTACACAGATGCTCGACTCCATACACCCATGTACTTCTTCCTCAGTCAGCTCTCCTTCATGGACCTCATGTTGGTCTGTACCAATGTGCCCAAGATGGCAGCCAACTTCCTGTCTGGCAGGAAGACCATCTCCTTTGTGGGTTGTGGCATACAAATTGGCCTCTTCATCTCTCTTGTGGGATGTGAGGGGCTCTTGCTGGGACTCATGGCTTATGATCGTTATGTGGCCATTAGTCATCCACTTCACTATCCCATCCTCATGAGTCAGAAGGTCTGTCTCCAGATTGTCGGGAGTTCCTGGGCTTTTGGGATTCTAGATGGTGTGATCCAGGTGGTGGTAGTAATGACCTTCCCCTACTGTGGCTTGAGGGAAGTGAACCACTTCTTTTGTGAGGTGCTGTCACTGTTGAAGCTGGCCTGTATGGACACATCCATTTTTGAGAATGTAATATTTGTTTGCTGTGTCTTCATGCTTTTCTTTCCCTTCTCCATCATTGTGGCCTCCTATGCCCGCATCCTGAGGGCCGTGCTCCGTATGCGCTCTGCTCAAGCTAGTAAAAAGGCTCTGACCACCTGTTCCTCCCACCTGATGGCTGTGTCCCTCTTCTATGGAACGGCCATGTTCATATACCTGCGGCCCAGGCGCTACCGAGCCCCAAGCCATGACAAGGTTGTCTCTCTCTTCTACACCGTGCTTACTCCTATGCTCAACCCCCTCATTTATAGTCTGAGGAATCAGGAAGTGATGGGGGCCCTCAGGAAGGGGCTGGACCATTGCAGGGTTGGCAGCCAGCACTGATGGGCCTGTGCTGCCACCTCCTTGTTCTGCGATGTTGGGTAAATAATCTCTACCTGAGTGAGTTTTCCCATTAAACTGGTCAACAAATTTTTACAAAAGTCATATCACTGAAATAAAATTAGTCATTTCCTATCAATTTGTATGTGCTCAACATGAATATGATAGTCAAATTCTCTAACTTTGGCTCTAGTTTGTTTTGTAATCTGCAATAAATTGATGTTTACACCATGAAATGCATGCCAATCACTGGTCAACAAATGTTTATAAAAGTCATGTTACTGAAATAACATTAGTCATTTCCTATCACTTTGTATGTGCTCAACATGAATATGACAGTCAAATTCTAATTTCGGCACTTTCGAGGCATTACTGTTCTGTATTTTGCCTAAATGGATAAAATAATAACAGTCCTATGGAACAATAAACTGTCTCACACAAAGTTTGAAGTATTTTCAATGTTCAACCTTTCCAACAGGGCTTTCTATAGTGCACTGCTAACGTCAGCTTACTTCAGCAGCCGCCTGGCAGTAGTATTGCATTGCATCAGAAAATGATGCAGTCAATTCTGGGTGATGTGTGCATGATGGTATTATGCAATGTGATGCAATATTACATCATTCTAGGCTAATTTAGGATGTTGTTGCAGTCCTACTGGATAAATTTACATGGTAAAACATATAAAATGAATTATATGAAATATTTTCAAAACAAGAGCTAATAAAAAAATTTCAGGGTTATATTCATGTTCAGCACACCAAGATACTACACATTAGGGTGTTTTTAAGTCAGTTATGATCTCACTGTTGACCAGTGTTAATAGTAATGACAGTGACACCTGCAAGGTTGGTCAGGTGTTTTTAAAGCCTAAAGCAGAACTCTTACAGGTCAAAACCCTGCTTTCTTCCATCTTTGATGAACTGATTCTTTTGTAAAATATATTAAAATGGAATGTAGGACTTTGTAAATTCAAGCACTATGCAGTAGTAAGGCATTGAGATTATTATCACTTATTTAAAACCAGAATTACTTCTACTATAATAGGATGCCCTTACCTTAACTTCCTCTTATTGCCAATCTCTGTCCTTTATTCAGAACCTACTATGTGTCAGGCACCATGCTTTCTTCCTTATGTGTTCATATAGGCGCATTTATCGTCTAATTTATTGTCTCTTATTTACATATTGTCTCTCACTACTATGACCTCAAACTAGTATCTGAAATGAAAAGCTCCAGATGACAGAAAATGAGCTCATACAATTCTCTTTAAAGAGTGCTCATCCTCCAACTATACATTGAAAACAATAAAAGTCAAAGGAAATACAAGAAATCCCAAAGAAATGGAAAAAATATCCCATGTCATGGATTAGATGAATTAACATCATGAAAATGACCATATTAACATAAAACTATTTCTGGATTCAGTGCAATACACACCAAAATCAAATGACTTTTTTCAAGGAATTTAAACAATTATAAAACTTTTGTGGAACCACACGAGGCTAAAGCAATCCTGAGAGAGAAGAGAAGAAAAATAGAAGTATCACATCCCCTGGCCTCAAAATCTACACAGCAACAGTGGTCAAAACAGTATGGAACTGGAACAAAACAGAAAAAACACAGGCCAGTGCAATCAAGTAGAGAGCCCAGGGATAAACCCACATAAATACTGACAGCTAGTCTTTGCCAGAGGAGTCACGGCACACAATGAAGAATAGATAGCCACTTTAACAAATGGTGCTGGGAAGCATGGATAGCCACTTGAAAAAACTTGACACTAGATCCATACTTAACTCCGTACACACAAAAAAAAATTGAAAACAGATTAAGAATTGGATATAAGAAGCAAAATCATAAAATGTTTGGGAAAAAACATAGGGTGTATGCTACAAGACATCTACCACAAAGATGAGTTTGGAGACACAACACTTGCGGCAAGGGAAACAAAAATAACATTAACAAGTGTCTGAGCATGAAAATAAAAGGTTTTGTACCTCAAAAACAAAGAGGTAATCTGGCCTCTTGGTGGCCTAGGTGTGAAGTCGCAGCGCTATCACCACTATGGTCTGAATTTGATCCAAGACCAGGGAGCTGACCCACATGGCATAGCAAACCTCTCCTGTCTCACCTGCTGCTCCCCTCAGCAGTGTATTCCAGGAGATCCACCTGTTCTGCTCCCCACACTGTCCTGCTGAATCTTCTCACCCCCCCACCTCTGGCCTAAACCAAGTCTTTGTATGCATAAATAAATCTTTAAAAAAAAAACAAAGAGGTAATCTATAGTATGGCAAAATATATTTACATTACTCACATCACATTTTAAAAAATGGGCAAAAGGAGTCTCCCTGGTGGCGCAGCGGTTAAGCGCTGCGCTGTGGAGGTGTTGGCAGCAGCGACATGAGTTCAAAGCCCGGTGGGGGAGATTCCCACATGGCTGGGCAGCCCTGTCCTGCCTCGCCCCCTGCTCCCCTCAGCTGTGTATTTCCGTTGATCTGCCTGTTCTGCTCCCCACTCTATCTCTGGTGAACCCTCTCGCCACCCCATACCTCTGGACGGTACCCCAGCTTGTATGCATAAATAAATAAATCTTTAAAAAAAAGAAAACATTCATTGGCCTACAGAGACATGAAAAATTGTCATAACATCAGTTATAATAAGGGAAATGCAAACCAAGAGCACAATGGGGCATCAACTCACTCCTGTGAGACATCCACTCCACAACCCCCTGTGAAAAGTGTTTGCTGGAGCAGCTCAGCCCAGTAAGGCGCTTTGCCTCTCCCTCCCTCTGAAGTTTAATTGCCAGAGACTGGGACAGAAGAGGCGGCTCCAAGGATTGATGTGGGCCTGGCCCATATCAAAAAGGCTGGAAACAAATTGGTAAGGATGTGGAAGAAAGGAATTCTCATCCACCGGTGGGAGAGTACAAGTTGGTGCAGCTTCTATGGAAAATCATATGCAGATTTCTTAAGAAAATGGAAATGGAAATCCTATATGATCCAACAGTACCCCTGCTACGAATTTACCGCCCAAAATACGAAAACCTTAAATAAACTATACTCCTATGTTCATGGCACATACGTCCACAATTGCCAGGTCATGAACCAACATCATGCCTATCAGCACAAGAATGCACAAAGAAATTGTGGACTATATACTCACTGGAATACTGCACAAATACTTAAAAAGGTGAAATAGTGCCTGTGGGACAAAATACCTGGTGCTTGAGATTGATTATGCTACGTGAATAAGTCAGAAAGTGAAAGAGAGATATTGGGTAGTTTCACTTTGCTGTGGAATATAAATAACAAATAAACATACATTGACAAAAGCAAATCTTGAACTTAATGAGAAAAAAAAACTTACTGGTTACCAGAGAGAACAGGACGTAGAGAGGACAGGAGGGAAGGAAGTGTTTGGGGTATCCACACGGGTGGTTGGTGAAGGGTGAGTGGAACTTGTGCACATATGAAGGAGTGAAAATGTAGCTCCAAAATTATAACAAAATATTTATATATCTATATATATATAATAAAGTGTTTAGAGTACTCACCGTTCACACTGTGTAACTGGGAACTTTATAGTCTTCAGAGAACAAGTGCAAAAGCATTGAGATTCATAAGAACAGGGGCAAAGATTTATTTATTGGTGGATTAGCAGTGTCTGACCCATAGGAAGTAGGCACCAGAGTGCGGTATAACACAGTTCTTGTGGAAAATCAGCCACATTTTATCACTTCCTTTCTGTAACAGGAAAATTGCTATATTGTTTCCCCTTGGGGGGTTAAGATTAGAACATAAATGACAGAATTTGTTCTGTTCTTTGTATAGTTTTATATTTACTTTTAAATATTTTATTTGAACTATTAGTATTGTTTCCAGCCATCTAAATTCTGTACCAATTTGTACTCATTTCCAGTAAAACTATCTTTCCCTGGAAAAAGAATTATTTGCTGCAAGCGGATTGAAAGAGGACTGAACGGGTCTGGGAGACAGACTAAACCACAAGAAGGCGTCTGCTCTCCTTCCAGAGGAAACAGGCAGTGGCACTAACATCACTAGATTCTCAGGACTTAGCGTGGAGATACGGCTTTCGGTCAGCTATCCGTTTTAGTCTCACACAGACACTTGCAGGTAAACTTCATCACTCCCCTCCTACTTGGAGCTCAGATTGACTTATTCCCTTGCTCTTGCTCTAAGATTCCCACCCCCACCTCCCCCTGTGAAAAGTGTTTGCTGGAGCAGCTCAGCCCAGTAAGGCGCTTTGCCTCTCCCTCCCTCTGAAGTTTAATCGCCAGAGACTGGGACAGAGGAGGCGGCTCCAAGGATTGTGAAAACGGAAGCTACTTCCCTTGGACACAACAGAGGAGACAACAGAGGCTGGAGTAACAGGTGGCAGAGAACAAAACCTCTCAGCCTGTTGTGGACCCGCCCAGCCAGGGGTCTCTTCCAGGGGTGAGAGGCTAGCGCTGGCTCCAGGCCAAGCCCCGCCCCCCTTGGTCCTGCCCACCTGCCCACTCCCTCCCGCTCCCCTTAGGCCAGAGGGATGAATGTTCTCTCTGGCTATATAATCTTTTGTTTCTGGAAGACTTTCCTAACCACTAAACATTCTCCTAGGGTGTTAGCGTGGAACTTTCCCTCCAAGGTTTTTCTGTGTCTCTCATGCAAAACGCTTTTTCGTCCCTCTGTAACCAATCTCAATGCAGTTCTTCAAAACCTTTCCTGCCTGTGGATGGGGAGTACCCCCAAGCACCTCATCAACTCCTATTTTCACGGGATAGGAGAGAATTTTACAGTAGTTTTGACCACTCAAATCTTTCTTCTGGAAGTTTCCTTTCCTCCCTTTCCTGAGCCCTTCCTGCTTCTATCGGGCCCATTTCCTTCACAGGATGGAGGTGCGCTGGCTTCCCTGTGCTGGGAGACCCCACTACAAACCCAAGACCAGTGGGAGCAGCCTCGCTGGGTGGCACCTCACCAGACTGCTATGCGGGACGCAGGCGGGATGCTCACCCTCCTGATCTGTGCTGCAGGTATCATAGACAGGGTGTTTGTATTAAGGCTCTTCTCTTCTGAATATGATCATTCCCATGTCTGATGTCAGATCTCTATAAATGCATGTTCCTCATTCATTATCTTAAAAAGGGGCAAGTTGAATCACATCCCTTTTCTGTATAGGACCTTGTCAGTGGTTCCTTTTTAGAGTTAAAAACAAGGGGCCTCTGGTTTCACTTATAACAGGGATATAGGGGAACCAAATATGAGAGAGCCACCCAGAGAGGGAGGAAGAGGACAAGGACTCAAAATGGGGTAGAAAAGGGCACAAGGGACCATGGTGATGGGTCACGGGTGAATTGGTGGTGGGTTACCCAAGGGGAAAACAAAATGTTAAAGATATAAACAATAATAAAAAAGAGAGAGGAAAAAATAAGAAATAAACTGGGAAATGTTAAAAAAAAAAAAGGGGGGGCCCTCCCTGGTGGTGCAACAGGTTAAGTGCAGTACTATGAAGCTATCCAGAGCAACTGCAGCACGAGTTGGACACCAGCCAAGGAGATTCCCACATGGCGCAGCAGACCTCTCCTGCCTCACCTGCTGCTCCCCTCAGCAGTGTATTTCAGTCAATCTGCCTGTTCTGCTCCTCACTCTGTCTCTGGTGAATCCTCTCACCACCCCACACTTCTGGCCTAAACCCCAGATTGTATGCATAAATAAATAAATCTTTTAAAAAAAAAACACTCAGTGTTGAATAAACAATGTCACAGATTTGTTCAATATATTTATTAATGAGGAAATCAAATAGTGGAACTAGTTCTTAGAGCAATGGGTTTATGTAGACCCTCAGAAAACTTATTTTAAAAATCAAGAATGCTAGATAAGATTTCTAGGCTACCAGGCCTCCCTGGTGGTGCAAAGGGTTAAGTCTCAGCACTATGAAGCTATCCCACATGGCGCAGCAGACCTCTCCTGCCATGTAAGCTAAATTTTTAAAGTAAAAACCTGATTCTCGATAAGTAATGTTCTAAAGCAGTAACACTTCAACTTTTTAAAAAAATCACTCTCATACAAATATGAAATAAACATGTATCAAAGATTTTATTGAATTTACATTAATTAATGAAGCCACCAATAAAATAATTGTGCTGGTTAAAAGAACACTTGAGGGCTTGGGGATTTATCAGAAATCTAATAAAGGAATTTTTACAGCCAAAAAAACACCCACAAAAGAAAACTGCACACGAGAAAAGCAAAAACAAAATAACCGAGAGTGGAGACATATTGATCATGTCACGTGTCCTGCAGACCTAATGCGCTTAAGGTGACCAACACAAGTTATCTCGGCATGATCTACCACCAGGCGTCCTGTCCAACAACGTTGGGCGCCAAAAACTGTTACAGGGTAACCCCGTGGGGTGCCTGTCTGGGTTCTCACCTGTGCGCTTAAGAGAGACTTAAAAACTCAAATGCAGGCACACACAATAAAATTAATAAAAAGATTTATTTACAAAAAGGGAAAAGAAAAGATGAAGAAATAAATTGGTGAAAACATCCTACCAGTTTCACTGAGCTGGACTCTTCTCGCCTACTCCGGAAAAACTCTGGCCAATCCACACCACAGACCAAAAACCCTCTCCAACCCCCCAGGTCTGGTTTTTAAGTCCCAAAACCTCTCCTTAACTCCTCCTTCAGTCCTCAGTATCCTTTCTTCAGTGATGATGGCACTCTCCAGCCTGAGGTGGGGGTGGGGTCCTGGGAAACTCCCCCTTCCTGAGGACCACCCTCTTGCAGAATGACAATAAAACTGCTAAGTTTGGTACAAAACTGGTTAATGTCTTACAAGATAATACATTAGACTTTGGGATTTTTTTTTTTTTTTTTTTGGTCAGGCAGAAATTCCTAAGTTAGTGGTCTAGCTTCACAGTATTTGGGCTCTAATCAAATAGTAAATGGCAAAGTCAAACATGGGTATATTCTTCTAGAGCTATTATAATCCTTGGGTGAGCCTAGAAAACAAGGATATTAAAAGGATATGCATTCATTCTCAAGCTTTATTTCCAATTTTTGGGTAATTCTTCTTGACCTAGAATACAGATAGCATTTAAAATCATGAGACTGAATGAGATAGCTCATGAACCTTGATTTACTAAAAATAAGAATCATTTAAAAATTCCTCCCTTTGGGCCTCCCTGGTGCCCTAGGGGGTTAAGTTTCAGAGCTATCACCACAACAGGCCATGGGACTGCCTGAGTTCGATGGCCCACCACAATGGCCTGTGTTCAATTCCCAGCCTGGATCTAAACCACATGGCACAACAGGCCTCTCCCATCTCAGGACTGTGTATAGTAATGTAAGTCAGAATAATACATAGCAGACAATTCAATAACATAAAACACTTTCAAAAACTAGTGGACATTAACAAAGATCCAAGTTTAAGAGGAAGGAAGGTGGGGAATTGACAAAGGATATTGGATGCGGGAATAAAATAAAATAAAAAGGGTCTCCCTATCACAATAGCCCAATAAGATAGCACCTTTAACTAATTGTCTTTTACATGTTTTCATTGACAATCACCTAGGGAATAGTTATAGAGGAAGAAAAGTCTTTGTTTTGTCTAGGAAACTCTCCATCCTTAGCCCAAATTTCCTCCAAATTAATTACTAATAAAAATTATTATATCCATTTTGAAGGTAATAAAGCCACGATATAGAAAGGATACTACTGAAAGTTACATCTCCTGACACCTAGTTCACCTCCAAAGCAAACGCTGGTAAAAGTTTACCTCATGCAACGTCTTCCATTGTGTGGATGGACCATGATTTATTTTACTGACTCCTACTGATAGTTACTCATAGTGCTCAATCTACCAAATTAATTTGAAACTCTCTAATATTAAATCCCTTCAGGTTGTCCTCCTCACTCTAACTCCTTCTTATTTCCTTGTCCGGATTTCAATTTTGTACAGAGTCTCCAAATCCAGAAAAACACTCCCTGATTAAATCCATGTACACTCAGATTCTCCGGACAATTGCACCCCTAAGTACTTGAATGTGCCAAACGGAACTGTGTGTGGACAACCACTGAGCTGGGGAACTGGAGGAAAATTCAAAGGAAACAATAAAGTCAAATTCCAGGGAGGCAGGATTTGTACTAGAATCACTCAAACACAACCTTTTCCAGTCTTTAACCTGCCCATTACTGGGGAAATTCCTAGTCCCTCTTTCATCATTTGAATTTATTTCAAGAAGGAGTGGGGGAGAGGAGGAGAGGGAGAGAGGGGGAGAGGGGGAGTGGAGGAGAAAGGGAGAGAGGGAGAGAGCTGGGAAGGGAGGGAGGAGAGGGAGTGGAGGAGAAAGGGAGAGAGGGAGAGACCTGGGAAGGGAGGGAGGAAGGAGGGAGAGAGACAATATGCATGAGGGAATAGGAGAACAGAGAAAACAAGAATCTGGCTGATGGGGACAGATATGGAAGTTTGTGATACTTGCTTAACTTTAGTGAGTACTCGCAAGTGTCCATTAAATTAAAAAAAGTTTAAAATGATCACAGGTCTCTGAGTTTTGCCAGCTACCTTGCTAATCCTTGCCCACAAATCTTTCAGTTCAGCCATTTGAAGCAGTTGTACATACAACTGGTAAATCTCCATGTTCACCAAGTAGCTGAATTTTTTATATGAATATAAAACGAAATTTACACTTGAAGTCGCAAAATTTGCGTCCATGTTTGTATAGTTTCTTAAAGTTCAAGGACCTATTCTGTGGTTCACACTGTGGGCTGTGTCTGCCCTGATGAAAGAATTGGGGTCAGCAAGTACCTTTCCCATGCAAGAAAACATGACAGGAGGGCAGTGAGGTCAAGGCCAGAATTGCTGAAATAACACTTGAGGGACAGGTTTGTGTGAGTTTTTAGTTATTACTTTAAGAAATACAAGGCATGGTCCATTTCCTCAAAAAAGCAAAGGTAAGAGCCTCCCCGGTGGCACAGGGGTTTAAGTCTCAGCGCTATGAAGCTATCTTCAACTACTGCTGCATGAGTTCATTCCCCAGCCAGGGAACTTCCACATGGCACAGCAGACCTCTCCTGTCTCACCCGCTGCTCCCCTAAGCAGTGTATTTCAGTGGATCCATCAGTTCTGCTCCTCACGCTGTCTCTAGTGAACCCTCTCACCCCCCACACCTCTGGCCTACATCTCAGTTATTGTATGCATAAATAAATAAAAATAAATCTTTTTTTAATAAATCTTTTTTTTTTGTTCTCAGACTGGTTGAATAATCAAATTAACATAAGGCAGATTAGCCAGAAAAAGATGAAAATTAATTAAACTGGTCAACAAATTTTTACAAAAGTCATGTTACTGAAATAAAATTAGTCATTTCCTTACAATTTTTATGTGCTCAACACAAATATGACATTCAAGTTCTAATTCTGGCTCGAGTTTTTTTGTAATCTGCAATAAATTGATGTTTATATCACAAAATGCATGCCAATAGTAATAGGCCTAAAGTTAATACCTGTAAAAAATCAAGTCATAGACTACTTCTTGGATTTCTTCACTTGTCTCTTTTTTTTTTTAAATATATATTTTTAGTGTTATTTGTATCTTTTACATTTTGTATTCCCCTTGGGTAACCTACCACCAATTCACCTGTGATCCATCTCCATGGTCCCTTGTGTCCTTTTCTACTCCATTTTGTGCCCTTATCCTCCCCTCCCCCCACCCCCACAAGTCCTATTGGGTTTCCCTATAGTCCTGTTATAAGTGAAAACATTCGATATTTTTCTCTTTCTTTCTGGCTTGTTTCGCTGAGTATGATCCCCTCTAATTCCATCCATGTCGCTGCAAATTGCATGTGAATAGTATTGAATGCTGAATAGTATTCCATTGTGTATATGTAACACACCTTCTTGATCCAATCATCTGTTTTTGCACATCTGGGTTGCTTCCATACCTTTGCTATTGTGAACAGTGCCTCAATGAACATACAGGTGCATGTATCCTTTTGGATTAGTGTTTTTGTGTCCTTTGGGTAGATTCCCAAAAGTGGTATTGCTGGGTCGTATGGAAGCTCCATGTTGAGCAGTTTGAGGAATCGCCATACAGCTTTCCATAGTGGTTGGACCAGTTCACATTCCCACCAGCAGTGCGGAAGAGTTCCTTTTTCTCCACATGCTTTCCAGCATTTGTTATTGCCTATATTATTAATGTGTGCCATCCTCACAGGTGTGAGGTGGTATCTCATTGTGGTTTTGATTTGCATTTCCTTGATTATAAGTGATGTTGAACATTTTTTCATGTATCTGTTGGCCATTTGCTTTTCTTCTTTGGAAAAGTGCCTTTTTAGCTCTTCTGCCCATCTTTGCTTGTCTCTTATACTGTTCAGGAATGGAATAGATGGAAAAGGTTTCCATTGTGCAAAAGCACAGCCTTAAGACTCAGTTTCGAAGAGTCTAGAAATAGTCTCCGTTCTTGTGGGTCATGAGTGATTTCTGAGGCACTCATGAGGCCCTCAAAATCGGAACAGAATACCAGAGTACTTTCCTTTCTGAAGAAAGGCTCCAACTGCTGGCGCTTTTGATGTAAAATAATTGTGACATCTTCTAGAAGATTCCATTCTTGGAGTCTTGATCCTAGCAATTCTGCCTTGTACTTGGTTAAGTCCAAATCATGAACCAGGTCATTTAGTTCTTCCTGTGTTAGTCTGTGGGGTTGATGATGCACCACAGTGAAAATCTGGATCACTGCATGCTGATGGAACAGAAGAACAGGTCGGCTAACCTTTGTCTCCATCAGATGAATCAAGAGAATATTCTGCTGGAGGTTCTGGAATAGGAAGTCCCTCACCATGAAGAACTGGTCTCAATGCAGGTGGAATGTTTGGGTAGACTATTCTCGACTTCTTTTGCTTCGTTATTCTGCCAGAAAGAGGAGGAACCAAGCAGAAGTGACAGTCTTTTACGTGGTTGCTCATCTCTCTCTACACCATGGGGACTGCAAATGGCATTTGATGGTCTTTTGCCATTTAACCACTGTGAAAGCTGTGTTGGACATGGAGCACAGCATCTAGGCGGGGCCCAAGGCTTGTCTTGGTCACAAACCTTGCATCCAAAGTAAAGATGATAAGCCTTCTTCACTGGAGAAGTGATGCTTTTCTTTTAGCTGGCAAATGTCACTTCCCCACAAATAGACCAGAAATTGTCCACTCTGTTAATCCACTTCCGAGGCATTACTATTCTGTATTGTGCCTAAATGTATAAAATAACAACAGTTCTATGGAACAGTAGCTTAAACTGTCTCACACAAAGTCTGAACTATTTTCAATGCTCAACCTTTCCGACAGGGCTTTGTATAGTGCACTGCTGACGTCAGCTTACTGCAGCAGCTGCCTGGCAGTAGTATTACATTGCATCAGAAAATGATTCAATCAACTCTGGGTGATGTGTGCATGATGGTATTATGCAAAGTGATGCAATATTACATCATTCTAGGCTGATTTAGGATGCTGTTGCAGTCCTACTGGATAAATTTACATGGTGAAACATGTAAAATGAATTATATGAAAATCTTCAAAATGAGAGCTAATAAAAATTTTCAGGGTTATAGTCATGTTCAGCACAACAAGATACTACAGATTGGGGCCTTTTTAAGTCAGTAACGATCTCACTGTTGACCAGTATTAATTACACACATATGGAGGCTATGCATAGATGTGAATCCCAAAGCCAATGCAGCAAAATGAAGGGTGTAACTGCTTAGTTAAAGAGTGGGATAAGGACAAACAACAGACAAGGGACCGATCACTAAAATCTACAAAGAACTCACACAACTCAACAAAAACAAAGCAAAAAATCCAATCAAAAAATGGGGAGAAGAAATTAAGACACTTCTCCAAAGAAGAAATGCGAATGGCAAACGGGCATATGAAAAACTGTTCAACATCCCTTGTAATCAGGGAAATGCAATTAAAAACCACAATGAGATACCACCTTACACCAGCAAGAATGGCACACACTAAAAAAACAGGGAACAACAAATGTGGACAAGGATGTGAAGAAAAAGGAACACTCCTACACTGTTGGTGGGAATGCAAACTGGTACAACCACTATGGAAAGCTGTGTGGAGGTTCCTCAAACTGCTAAAAATGGAGCTTCCACATGACCCAGTAATACCACTTCTGGGAATCTACCCAAAAACATTAATCCAAAAAGATACATGCACCCGAATGTTTATTGCACCATTGTTTACAATAGCTAAGACATGGAAAAAACCCAGATGCTCAAAAATAGATAACTGGATCAAGAATATGTAGTGCATATAAACAATGGAATACTATTCAGCATTCAAAAAAGATAAACACATGATTCACAGCAACATGGAGGGAGTGAGAAGGGATCATGCTCAGCAAAATAAGCCAGAAAGAAAGAGAAAAATATTGAATGGTTTCTCTTATGACAGGAATATAGGGGAACCAAATAAGAAAGTGACATTCAGCAAGGGAGGGGGAAGATAAGGGTTCAAAAAGGGGTAAAAAAGAACACAAGGGACTATGGTGATGGTTCACGGGTGAATCGGTGTTTGGTAACCTATGGAGAATACACAATAATGTAAAAGATAAGAATAATAAAAAAATTAAATTAAAAAAAATTTTTTTAAAAAGGAAAAAACGGGATAACGAAAGAGGAAGAGACACATGACAAAGAAAGGGTGATTACACAGCAGAGACCACATGCTCTGTATTTATGTTTGTATTTAATGTTTTAAAAAAAGAAAAGGAAAAAACGGGATAGCGAAAGAGGAAGAGAATCATGACAAAGAAAGGGTGACTACACGGCAGAGACCACATGCTCTGTATTTGATGTTTGCCCTACAGATAGGTTTCTCTAAGAGAAAAGATTTATTCTGATAAAAACCCTAATTCTGGGTAGACCCCCAATGTTCACTGTTGCAGGGAGTGAAGGGAGTGCTCAAAGTTTCTCATCAGCCTGCAGAGCATCATTCATCCTTAGTACAAAATAATTTGCCAAGTTCACACATCCTGGGAAGTCACTGTACAGCTGGGGGAGGGGTCACAGACTTTACATACTACCATGTGAGAAATGTCAAAAGATGGAAGTAAGTGGACCATGGGCCAAACAGTGAATACGT
>PVIJ01013842.1:0-25391 GCA_004024925.1 Scalopus aquaticus
GCAGCGGCGACGCGAGTTCGACGCCCGGCCGGGGAGAATCCCACATGGTGCGGCAGACCTCTCCTGCCTCGCCCGCTGCTCCCCTCAGCAGTGTAGTTCTGATCTGCCTGTTCTGCTACCCGCTCTGTCTCTGGTGAACCCTCTCGCCGCCCCACAGCTCTGGCTTGTACCCCAGCTTGTATGTATAAATAAAAAATAATAAAAAAAAAAAGAAAGCCTAAAGAATTAAGACTATACATGTGAAACAGAATTCAAGTCAATTCCATGTTTATAACAATACCTTCCACAAGAGTGGCAGGCCTTAGCATTTTTCAAAGTATTGTCATAAATTTGACTCACTTCATCATCACAACCTTCTGTAAGGGAAAGTTGTTGTTATCATCACCTGTAAATGAGGTTCCAACTATGTGAGTCGCCCAACATCACACAGGAGATTGTGGACAGAGCTGAGACTAAACCCCACATACCCTGACACTAATGCTCTTCCCATCACACCCCTGGACCTTCAGATGAGAAAGACAGGAATCTCCACAACTGAGGCAACGTTCTCTCCACCCCTTTTTCTAAAGTGGCTCCAGATGCCATAGTTAATGTGTAGTAAATACAGACTGTGCCTTCACATGTCCTTTCTCTCTATTCTATGAGCGTAAACTATCTGAATAAAAACAATCCTGAGGTATAATCATTTTTCATTTCTCTGTTTTCACCACAATATTCAAGCTGAAATGACTGAGTTTAAATCACTAGTACACGTCTATAGCAACTGATTCCATTATATCTTGAAAATCTATAGCCTATAACAAGAAAAGCAATTTCCATTCGTACAATACAAAAAATAATCTAGCATTAGGTAAGACTGGACTTACATATAGCCATTGGTAGAAAAGATGTGCTAAGATATTCAATAATATCCTTGTGCAGAAATGGAGGAAAGGTAGCTAATGTTGAAATCATCGTGTAGGGCAAAGTACTCAGAATATCATCGTTGAGAAAGGGTAGCAAACATGTAGTTGTATAAAATATCGACTGTCCAAGATCTACAAAACAAAAGTGGCAATCAGTCACTGAATATTTTGTCAGTTAACAGGTTAATTTTACACTTGAAGCTTTTTATGAATTGGTTTAAATTATAAGCAATTGTTCTCCCCCCTTCCTATTAAGATCTCCAAAACTCAGTGTTTACTATAAGCTCTGTGTGTACGCAGCTACTCCACAAAAGACTGATGAATGACTGCATGAAGAAATACAAATACTATTTTACATGAGCTTTTCCTCAACACTTCATCAATTTTCAGTAAATCTGAATGTTCATATTTTGAGTTACTCCTTGATTTCCATGTGATCATGAATCCCTGAAATTCCTCCGGCTTTCTTACCTGCATCACATTTTGTACCAGAAAACTGTGGCACAAAGGCATTACATTATTTTCCCACTGGAAGTTTTTTAAAAGTCAAGGGCAGGACTGGAAATAAAACCAGGCCATTTCTGCTTCATCAACCAAACCACACGCTTCCTACATCTGGCGTCTGGTGCAATGAGGTCACTGGAGTCTTCCAGAGCAGTGACAGGTCCCGCACCGAGGAAGCAGCGAACCGAGACTGCGTGACCCTGAGCGTCCCGTCCTCAAGGAAGGAGGTGGCATCTATCAGCATTTTCATCAGCATTTTTAAATGGGGACACGAACAGTACCTACCATACTTCTTTAGAAGGGTTGTCAGGAGAATTAAATGAGATAAATGCAAAGTGCTTAACATAGCACATAATGCGCGTTCCACAGATATTAGCCATTATCTTAAATACTAGTGCTGTTACTATTATTACCTGCACAAGGAGTAAAATAGAGGACATTCAAAACAACGCACTGTTCAGCTTTGGAATGCATGTAGAACAAACCTCATTATGCTGAATATATGTTCCGATATTTCTGGACCTCTCAAAATGTAGATCGCTAGCTGAGATTTGGATGATTTTTATTTATCAAGAAAGAAAATTATTAAACCTGTTTCTTTTGCAGCATATTTACCTTCCAAGGGCTGTTTGGATGCCTAATGTCATTTCTGATTATCGCTGGAATCAATGTGGCAACTCAAAGGCAGCGAGCAGGTGTGGCCACAGCACACAAGGGGAGCCGCGGTCTGTCAGCCTTCGGCTCAAACTGATGAAACGGGGCTCAAGTTCACAGGCACTTTCCTAACAATTAACTGAAGTTGTGCAGAAAAGACATCTCAGCTGCATTTTAAACTAGTTACAGAACACTAGACCTGAAAAAGGCCTCACAGTCACCTGGAATATTTTTCAGAACAGGAGCTGAGGTCTGGAGAAGGGAGTGGCTGCCTGAGAGTGCATGGTTGACCTGTGAGAAGTGCACCTCCTGTTCTTTCAGGTACACTCCACGGCCCAGGGGAGGACCCCGCCTTGTGCCCTAGCACAGCGGGTCTCAGGCAAAAGAATCACCCAGACAGCTTGTTAAATCAGGATCAACAGGACGCACCCCTCGTTAATTCTTATTCAGAAGTCTTGGGGTGGAGCCCTAAATTTCATATTCCACACCCCCTGGGTGGTTCTGCTGACCCTCAAATCACACTTAGGGAAACAATGTTGAACTGTTTTTTTTTACCTCTAAGAGATGTTAGACCGAGTGTTTCCCTAGCTTCTAAGCTCTTCTACACAGAACAAGAGCAGTATACAGATAACAGTGAAGAGGAAAGCCACCAAACAACTGTTACAGAAAAGCAAAAAAAAAAAAAAATCATTCCCCCTGAAAATTGTCATAATTTACATATTAATTGCAATTAAATGTTAGGTAGTCAGTTACCAAATCAAGTGCTTTTATCTCAACCAGGGGGCTTTGAAAGCCAAGAAGAGCTGACCTAACACAGTGGCCCACTCCCGTGCCAGGCAGACCTGCAATGGTCTCGGAACTGGCAGTCCCAAGGGCACTGGCAGGCTCACCACCAAGGTGGGCTCTGGCAGCCTGGCATTCAGAGTATTCTCCTTTGAGTTCTGAGCTGGGACAGGACTGCATAAAACTGACCAGGCTTAAGATGGCTACAAAATTATACCATAAGCAAATTTACAAATATCAACATTTTTTATACTCACTAAAATATAAAAATATAATCATAGCAAATAAGTTCAAAATCATTATGTAATCACCGTTATGAAAGTTAATTGCTTTACATTTCTTTTTCATTAGAAACACATCTTACTAAACCACTGCACATTCTCTTAAGAAAGCTAGCCATAACTAAAAGGCAAAATACCCGACCAGCCATCCATTTCCCAAAATTCCAATTTTTCTGTAAGTGAAATTTCATTATCACACTTCCAGAAGCCAAATTGCCAGTGTTTCACAGTATTCTAAAAATGCATTTTCTACAAAATTCCCTTTTCTTATGGTATGGTTTTTTTATTTGATTCTTTCAAATATAGTATTGATCAGTTAAGCAGTAGATATTACTGTACTCCCATTTATAGGTTAGACAAATTTGATAAGCAAGCAAGATAATGAAACTGACTAGACACAATAGAAAGGGGAGGAAGTTAAGAAAAGAATGCTCTTAGGCTCCTTTTCTAAAGCACCCCCACACTGCACAGTGGCGACCAGACAGCACCACCCCGTGTTGTACCACTTTGCCAACGTTCTGCAAAATCTATTGATTATCAGTTAAATTTGGAGAAGTTCTCAGAGACTTCTTCTCTCACTTCCTGGGTTTAAACACACCATAATTGAGGCTCATTGCAAGGAAAGTTCTAGCCACACAAAGATCTTCCGATTTATTACAATAACGACAGTCTCCAGCATCCATAATCATCCATGTACATTTTCAAAGGTCTCAGTGAAATGCTCACCGTGTTGGCCATGCTGTAGTAAAGGAACTAGATCCAGGAGAGTCACCAAAGTCACGTAGAGGCCTTGATAGTCCAAAGAAGGGTAGTCTGACAAGTGAGCATCACGACTTTGCAGGCCGCGTTCAGAAGGGGCATCTCGCAGGACGCTGTAAAGGAGGGAGCGAGTAACAGTAGGGTTGATGGAACTGACCTGCGGTCTTAGAGATGGGGTGAGTGGGAATGGCACAGGAAAAAGACACATGGTCATGGGCACTGTCAAATTGGAGGCATCTTGGTTTTCCTTCTTCCCTGTGCGGGACAAAATGCTGTTGGGGGGACAAAGAAAAAAAAGAGACAACAAAGACACAAAGAACAGCACATTACATTGAAATGACACTCTAAAACAAATAATAAAACACCAGATACACCCACATAAGATGCAATTGCCACACCAGCAGTGTCTAAGAATCGAATACAGGTCCATCGCTTCACGCTCAGATACCAATGACGCAAGGTTTATTTTGTGGAAGTTGCATTGCATCTCATGTGTTATCTGGTTAGTAAGGAGCAAAAATATAAAAATGCATGTTTCAGTGCCAAACCCATGTTTTACAGTATATCCATCTGGTGAAGGAGAAGTTTCCTGGAAGGAAAAACAATGGCTTTATATAAAGAGTAAGGGCAGTTAGTCCTAATTAAAAAGAGCATTGAAAGTGAAGAAATTTTCAACAAGACTATCTTAATCAAATAAAAACTTGCAAAATATAGGTATGGCACTTGCAGAAACATGTTTTAGCAAAGAATAAACATGTGTGTTTATTAAGAAAATCTTAAAAATCACATGTTTATTGCATCAAAATAATGTCTATATGTATATTATGATACTGTTTCATGACATTCTGTCAGTATCATTTGAGATAATGAGGTTTAAACAGGCATATGAATTTAGAAATAATGCATATTTCTAAAATGTTAGCTAAACTACATTGGAAAAGCTATAAAATAATATATAGTAGATGGTCCGTAGCATATGTTTGTGAACTAATGATAATGGTTATTTATGTGTGTTTTTTTAATTTTGCATGTTGGGGAGGAAACATTTTATTTTATGAACAAACAGTGGTTTATTAAATAGTCACCTTAAAACTCTAAAGACTAAGCAAGCAGTATCTGTCATATAGCTGCACATCATACAGTAAATCTTATACACTACTGCTGCTACTTACGTTATTATTCAACAAAACTCACTAAAAACTAAAGGAAAGATAATTTAGAAAGTTAAAAAAAGTTTAATGGGAATAAAAAGAAATTCTAAAAATAAATTGGCTTTCTTTTAGCCTTAACTTTTATATAAAAACCTCTTAGTGAAAGTGATAAAGCAGAAAAGCTATTAATTTTAAAAATAGAAGAAATGACTGCTTAGTCAAATGTTTAGGTTTTTAAAATTAGGTTAGATTATTTATCATTAAAGACAATAGCTATACATTATAATGATAATATCTACTGCACTTACAAAGTGCTTTTATAGCGTACACTTAACATGTTAATCAAAATAGATAACCATTTATAAATGTTTCATCACATAAAAGTAACCTTGCTTTACACTCATTCTATGTGCATCAAACATTACTAAGTTCTTAGTTAATAATATTACATTTTCAATTTTACAGTGGTGTGAAGAATTGGTTAGTGTCAAGCATGCTTGCTATGTGAAATCTACATTTATTTTATTTACTATTAGTACAAAATATGTTACAATGTAAGAAAAATGACTACATGCTTTTTATTTTCCATGTGCCTAATTTACCTCGATTTCCTTTGTCTTCTGTTACCCAATGTCCAGGGAAAAACAATTAATAATAATAAAAATGATTTCAGAATACTTATGTGATACTCCTCAGTAGTAAATAACTTGAGATTTGGTGTAATTTTTTTGTTTACTTTTAAAGGGATTTAATATACCTTTTTTGTGTGTGATGTATTTAACTTTGCAAGCTTATACTTTACAATGGGATAATATCAACATTCCAGTTACCCCTGCCTGCCTACATCTCTTATAAATACCATCAGATTTTTCATCAGACTGTAAACTTTCCTCATATGACTTGATTATTTTTAAAAGCACCACCTTTAAATGTTATTTTCTTGATAAGCCCAGTCACCAAAAATCTGTTTTAATCCTGGAAGATTCTATCACACTGAAAATTCCTTTGGAGTCACACTGGATATAAGGCAGATATATTATTTCCCAAACTTTAGCACTAAATTAGTCTACTAGCAGCATCTTGTTAAAATTACAAGATGTGGCTCTTACAGAATTGGTATCAGAAGAACAACATTTTGCCTTAGCGAATAAAATTAACTATATATCACATTAATTCTATGCATTAAAGTAAGTACAATGCTCTGATCAAACGTTTCCTTGGTGGGGGAAATATAGCATGTTGGTTTTTTTTCAATATGCATTAGCATTTTTCCAACGCTTGGTATAATTGAATAAACACTAGTTGAATCAACTTTGGAAGCTCTGTTTTGATATTTTTCCCTTCCTGTATATTTGGGACTCCCAAATGATATTAGCAACGACTTCATACATGCAGGAAGGGAAGAATGTCAGCGCTGAAACAGTAAGACTCCTCTCTCACTGCCTTTAGATTTAATAATTAGGTGAAGTTGAAAAAAATGGCTGAAGATGAATCATCCATGAAACCAGTTTTAAATTACAATTCATGTTTCAATGTAAAGAAATGTTTTCATTTGTGGAAAAACTTAAGAAGGGCTCATGAATAAATGTACAATGCATTGTGATTTTATGATGCTTTGTGAAGTTTATTCAGAAAAAAAAAACTTATTTCCCCAACCAAACTGTCTAACTTGGGAATGATAAAATAACCATCTTCCCCATCTGATATTCTTTCCCAGAGATATGTATACCCAACCATAAAGAATATTAAGAATGCCCTGCTCAGAAGAGTTTGACCCAACAACCAACTTTTCACCTTTCTTTTCCCTTCTGAGATCCTCTTTATCAAGCATGTACTTCCCACATCAAAGGAAGCCAAGAGAAGACCTCTGTGGGTGGGGGGAAAGATGAGAAGTTGCCCTGAGGTATTTATAGCACAGAAAATTAATACATCAAATAAACTATAAGATTATAAATTTTGACATTTGAGTTGAATCTATGCTATGCTCTAAATTTACTTTAAAGTAAAGTGAAGTACATTTACTTTTACTTTCTCTAAAGTTACTCTGGCTTTCAAATCCACAATTTAATGGTCTATATTTCTTCCTAAGCCATTAAAAATTATAATGAAATTTAGATTATTGGGCAGGTACTAGAACCCCTTTTAAAAATATATTAAACATTTTCTAAAGAGATAATAGCAAGTAGCTTTCCCCATACACAATGATTTCTTTTTTAATGTTTTAATGCTAGCAGTTGAATTAATAACAGAAGAGAGAGCTGGGGGAAGAACTTCCAAAGGAATGTGTGATGTAGGAAAGAGTGGGAATCGTTAAAATTTCCACCAGGTAAAAGACAAGATACCTAAGACCTTACATGTTTAAATGTACATGGTCCCAGAATGCTTCTAGTATAAAATGGGCAGATTCCACTTTGGCAGTAAAGGGTAATTAAACTAGATGATCTTCTTAAGTGCTTCTCATGTTGAAAGCAAACAAACAAACAAAAAAAAAAAGCTGAACTCTGAAGCTGTGTGTTAAGTAAACTATTTGTCCACTGCCACACTTAGGGCCCAACTAGAATAAAATGAGTAAAACACAGCACTTGGCTGAAATTTTACCCAGACCCCAGGATGCTGCTAGATTAAGTAAATGCTCTAGAGCAGCTCCTATGTTGGGCAAAGTCAATTCAATTGAACAAGTATTTAAGGGTTCCTTTCCTCAAGGCCAAGTACTGCTCTAGGCTCAAGGTCTAGTCAGCCAGATAACACACAGAACTTGCCCTCCACTAACCAAGAGTTTAAGGAATCTCTCTGAACTTTACTATGAATACAACTATGAGCTAAGTGGACACAGGTGGACTATTCACTGCTGATATAGTCAATGATGTAACATAAAACCTCTCCCCTCCTGCAGATTAAATTCTTTGAGGTTAAAAATTTATGATGATCTCTGTCTTTGGAAACAAGCACAAAATTCTACTGAAAGAGTGAGAGCCTTGGACATGCGTGAGTAGAGGACTATTATTCTAAAAAATACAATGATGACTCAAATGAAACTTCTGGAACTTCACATTGATTATTTTAACCAAAATAATAATAATTTAGCTTCCTTGAGAATATCCAAAGAGATAAAAGGTTACTCTCTGAGGCTTTATCTCTAATTCTTTCTTCTTCTTTCTAAGAACCTGAATTCTGAAAGCAAGGGGTGTTTCTGGATGTAAAAATTATATGAAATGCAAATAGGGCTATCTTGTTTATAAGTAAAAAAATGTACTGTCAATTATCTTGGACACCAAATACCAACTATGGTGAATTTTCTAGTAACATAAATGAAGAAATAGAAATATGATTGTTATGGTTGTATATACTGAGTGAAAGTGATCATAACTTCGTCCAATATAGGAAAATAATTGTAAGTTCTATATTTCCAGGGAATGAAAGATTTTTAAAAAATAAGAAGCTAAGGCAGACACAACAAGAAAGAAAGAAAATGCACTGGTCAACCCCAGAGTTAAATCTGTCAGTACTAAGGTCTGACCCACAGCCAGTTACGTTCCTCGTTTGCTTTCTTCCTCCCTATTTGTGTGTCGTTTTGTCTGTCTGTCGTGAGTCCTATAGGATATCAACTCTGTTCTGACTTACTATCCACATGAATCACTAAGTGGAAGATAGAGTTAAAAACATCTGGGAATATAAAACTATTCACATCACCTCAGGTACAGTTCAATTAGACTTCCCAAAAGATGACAAATCTTGCACCAAGCACTTCCTTTCTTCCTTAGTTGCAAGGAGAACCAAAAGTACTCTATGGACTCATAATGGATGCCATAATTCCCAAAGCCAGGTTTACTAAAAGGAGAGTCCCTGCATGGTGATAATTGGTACTACCATGAAGAAGCACAGTAGCATATTACTGATAGCATACGCTGTGGATTAGGACCATCAGAGTAAAATACTAGTCCCAACACTTACTAGCGAAGAAACTTTGAGCCATTTCTTTAACCACTGTATGCTTCATTTCATCATCCTTAAAATGGGTATAACAGTACACTTATTTCATGGAATCATTATAAGGAATTAGATAACACATGTAAAGTATTTAGAACAGTGCTTGACACATATAATCATTATTATTATTTACATTATTGCAGTGGTAATGGTAGTTACTGCTAATATTATAACCATAGCAGTAGATGCTGATGTTATCTCCCTTCAAAAATGGACTGAACTCAATTGCACGGAATCTTCTCCAACTGTCACTTGAACAGACTACCTTAACAAATGTTTCACCATTAAGCTATCACCCATGATCATATTCTAATGATCCAGTGCTCAAGAAAATGAAATCTTCATGTCTGATAAATATGACTTCGGTATACTAAATTTCTTAACTTTTTAATACAATGATTAAGACCTAAGCAGCAAACTTTAAAGTGCCAACTAAGATGTCACAGTTTTCTTGCAAACAAAATTCAGCTTTGATTCCTACGGAAAAGTCTCTTACTTAGAGAACACCCAAAATTTGTGATAAAGGAAAATGTTTCCTGTTGAATATCCTGACCTCAAGGACAAAAGGCGAATTAGATGACTTGGCACATAAGCTTATCTGATTGATTCTATGAAACCTGAACCAATTATTCTACCACAGCTGCAAAAGATGGGGAATATCCTTTAACAAGGTCCTAAACGAACTACGCAAATATGAAATCTAAAATCTGATAAACAGAATCTCTTTGATATAGAAAAGGGGCAGTAAGTTTCTCAAGAAGAAAAGATAGTCTAAAGAACAAGAAGAACACAGAGACAATGGTACTGCAGAAGACTAGTGGCTGACTTGACCACATGAAGCGTCTTTCCACAAAGCCTTCAGTCTTCCTAGGGCAAAACTAAGCTGGTGGGAACCCCAAGGCCACCACCCTCATTCCAAATCTGTGCTTTTCCTAATAGCTATCTCACAAAGCTTGCGCTGCTATCTAGCTAAAAGAAACAGTAGCAAGTCAACTTATGTATTTCTAAACTCAGATCTAGAGTGAGAAGATCACGGTGATGGAAGAAATCAGGCCTTAGGGTATAATGGAGAGTGGTGTTCCTCTAATTTCTTCAGGTTATTTCCCAAACAACTGAGTCAGTCTTTACTTTAAAAACTCACTTTTGTCTGTTTGTTTTTCCTAAAGGAACCTTGAAGCTGAGAGCCCCCTTCTGTTTCTACCATAAGTAAAAGCTGACATTTGGTTTTGCTTCCTTGTCCCCCACAAAATTTCCATGTCAGGTGCAAAATATGTTGAGCATTTGAAGTGTTACATGGGTTAAAAATAATTGTTATCACCATATATTAACTTTGGGAAACAGGATATGCGAGAGATGAACCTAAAACACTCCATAATTCTGATTTTCTCTAAGACCGTGTTTCTTAGCCTTAAATTTAAGCAGTGTAGATTCTCCTTTTAATCTCATTCTATGTTAGTGCCAAAGATAAATTTTTATCACTGTATAAATTTCTTGGGAAAACAGTCGACGGAGGACAGCAGGCAGCGGCCATGCCCCCTGTGTTCTCGATGAGCCCGAGGCTGATCTGCTATATACACCCAGAGAACTTGAGTCCACACTCTTCTGGCAGAGCACTAGGAAACCTAGTCCCTTCAAAACCTTCAGTCAATAAAAATTTAGATCCCAATAAATTCAGCAGTACTACCTAATAATTCTTTCAAAGTAGAGGATATTTTAAAGCTTACCTTAATAAGGTCTGAGAAAAATATTTCAGGGTGTTTGCAATATCTGTTCCTGAAGGTACAGGATAAATGTTGTGAAGAACCCGGTTATGATATTCCTGTAAGTACCGGATCTTGGAAGCAACTAGATAAAAGCAAAACAAAACCAAAAAGAAGAAGAAGAAGAAGAAGAAGAAGAATCATCTTGTAATATGTATTAAGCATACACATATTTATTTTTTAATAATCAGATATAGGAACCTAATCGGTATTTTAAGGAAAATATGTGAAATTTTATGGGAATTCCATGATAAAAACAATTACAAAAAACCTTTACTTTCTTATCATTATATGCAGCATATAAAATTATCTAGCTTAATAGCCTATCCACAAATTATCCTTTACTTTTTTTTAATGAAGAAAACCAGTATCCAAATCAATTTTATAATCACCCCCAAGTTATCCTATTATTGGCAGAATAATAATAGTCATAAATCTGTGCCACCAGAGAGTCTCATGTAACATCGCTTAGGTAAAACGGAAGGAGAAAGCTCAAAGCCCTGTCAACAGCACTTTCAAGACCCTGTCCTTGAGCGGTGGCGTCAGGCAGAACCAGATCATTAGCTCAATAAATGATCATAAAATCGTGTTTAGAGAATGCTTAGGCTGTGAGGATATGCTATGAGTAGATTAACTTGGTGACGATTCAGAAAGAGTGCAATGATTGGGTGGAAGTAAAATTATGAATAATGAACATTACATTTTTCTTTTAAGGAATTTCACAAATTAGGAGACTCCCTAGTAGCTTTCTGAGCCTGGCTGCCCAGATCTTCTCAAGATGCAGGAGGGACTCGATAGGTTCATTGACCCTCCTAGACCTACCTGGAGTCACCAGCATTGTCCACACTCCTGACCTGACCTTTGACCTGGCTGCTGTGACTGGCCCAGTTCTAGTCACTCCTCTTTGCCAGTCCCAAGGAGCCATGATGGTCAGCGTCTCTCAGGCCTCCTCTTCCACAGAGCGCTCAACACTGTCCATCTGTGCTTTCAATCTTTACGGCTACCAAGAGAGCCTTTTAGGTGGTATGGCTCACTGTCAGCAGTTAACAGAAGACATATGAAGTCCTGGAGATGCTGTTCCCAAGAGCCCATGGAAATAAACTGGATGCATTCTAACTGAAGTGCTGGTTTAAGCAACTTAAAGAAAGTCAAAATGCTTTTCATAGGTTGGGACGTAGAATCACAGAAAGATGAAATAACAGAATTGGAAAATCCTTAGAGACCTTCTGCCAGAACCATTTCATTTTAAAGGTGGGAACTGAGGCCCGTAAATTGTCTGTAGTGGAGCTGAACTCGAGGCTATAAATCCTGCCCCCTCCCCATACCCTTTCCACTGGGACACACTCTAGAATCTGATTCTGAAATGAAGTCGATATGCAGATAGTGGGTGTTCATGCATGACATCAAAGCAATTTGGCTGTTATTAGGTTAGGCATTGATTCAAATTCCATATATGCCATTTCTCAGATCTGTCTTATTTTTCTCTTACTATCTCCACTCTTTTCATAATATGGTCATTATTTTTCCACAAAAAAATATGAGTCTATATTGCAGATAAAAATACCTTGAATTTGTCTAGTACATCACCTCTGAAGAAAGCAATAAGGGTATATCCATTGTCTCAAATAGCCCCAGAAAGTGTGTGGTTGTAAATAGCTTTTTTTTCCTGAGATAAGATAAAAACAGGTCATATTTAAAAATGTTTCAGTGACACAATCTATAAAAATGCATTTTCTGCTCAGTGTTTTTAACCTGGTGTTCCTCATGTTTTTTTAACCCCCTCCGTAATGCATAGTTCAAGTTCCAAACAGCTGAGACATGGGCTAGGCTGGCCACTGCTTTCTGCTCACCCACTATCACAGTCGTGCTTTGCCACTGCAACTTTTCTCAGGCTTTAACATGCAGCAGGTTTCTGTAGAGTATTTCAGGAATGCCATTAATCATTCCACCACCCTTAAAAAAGGTGTTGAGAGTGCAGGTTGTAGACAATAAGCTCAAAGGAGGAGAAAAATCATAGATCCTCCAACTCGATGCTTACTCATAATTCAAGTGACAGGCCTCCGCTATAGAGCAAGCAAGCATGCAAAGAACGGGTGTGAGATGAATGAATTTTTTTGTTTAGTTCCTTTCGGTAAAATGCAGCACCAACTCCTTTCAAAGGGCATCCAAACACGCAAGGGACATCAGAGACCCGGGTCATGCCCTTCTTTCTTATAATAGTTTATTTAAAAGTCACATTGTATTGTCTTTGATTACGTACCTGTTTATTGTTCTATACCAAGTTGTAAATTTTCTTGAAGACAGAAAGTGTATCTTACTCATGTCTATCCCAAGCCTAATACACTCCCCTGGCACTTGTGGGCATTCCATATATTTGCAGGACAAATGAACAAATGAATCATTACTTTAATAACAGCACATATCATTTGGATAATTTTGCATATATACATATCTGCATCTATACATATTCCCATACTAACTGTTGACTCTTATTACCCCTAGTGCCAGACATTGAGTAGGTATCAGTAAATAATGGATGAGTGAAAACAGGAAAAAAGGAAGAAAGAAGGGGCGAGGGGAGAAAAAAGAACAAAGATAGTGACGAACAATCATGAAAGTCAATTTACAGAACCAGTTAGAAGCAATGCTCAAGCTAATTTGCGCAGAGGTGAAAGCAACCAAATCTCAGCAGTCCTAGGTTAGCTGTCATGTTTTCAATGATTTGAGAACAGGCAGAAAGGCCACTTACATACGGCAGTTTGCATTTGTGCTGAGAATGCAAATAAAATTTATTCAGTTTGCAACTTCGCACACAGGAAATGGTTAATAAGCCCACTCACACAGCACCTGGAAGCCCACCCAGCCCAGCCCTCTTGTTGGTTACCCATGGTGTACCTCAGTATTGCTGCAGAAACGGGCAGTCCGAATGACCCTCGGGCTACGTTTCTCTAGTAAACTCCCTTTTCTACCTCCTCTATCCTCTTCAATTGCTCTCTGCTTTTCAACACCCGCCCCCTCCTTTGCATGTACCTTAAGAAAACAAAGCCATCCGTTACAACTGAGTTGTGTGTCACACACACACACACACACACACACACACACACACACACACTCATATGTGGAAGCCCTGATCTCAAAGCAGCACTGCATTTGGAGATAAGACCCCCAGAGAGGGGGAGAGGGGATGATGACTGAATGAAAACGACACCTGGAGAGTAGCGCTATTCTAATCTGGCTGGTGTGCTTATAAGGAGATCAGGACACAGGAGAGACATCATGGATGTGTGTGCGGAGGAAAGGTCATATGAGGACACAGTGAGAAAGTGGCCTGCAAGCCCAGGAGACACCCTCGCCAGAACCTGACAACTCCGTGCTCTCAAGCTTCTGACCACTGAGAAAGCGAAAAATTAATGGATATTGTGTAGACCACTCAGTCTGCGGTATTTTGTTGCACGCAGCCCTAGCACGCCGACCACTACACCACCATGAAGGAAATGCTGTAAGATTTACATGTAAGAGCTAAGAGATTGAGCTGTGAAATCAAACCCTTCTAGGTTAAGACTCAGACTCTCAACCTAACTCCACTTTCCTCGCCTGTAAAATGGGGATAATCATACCACCTTCATGGGGTTATTGTGAATAAAAAATCACCAACTGTGCTAATCACTTAGGATATCTTCAATGTATGGTCGACAGCAAAAGTCCGCCCACATCTTTCCTTTTCCTTCCAGACATCAATCCCAGCACAACGGCCTTCCGGCCATCACTGACTCTCCCCCATCATCAATGCGTCTCCGCCTACTAAATCATTCCGTGGCTTCAGATCAACTCTGGGAACTCCCCTGTCAAAGGAAACAAAAGACATCCCCCGTGACTTGACACCCCCTTCAGCCACTGGGCTCTCTTCAGAGTCAACACTGTCAAGAATTGTAGACATTTGCTCATCACTTCCAATTTTTATCTCTGCTGTCTCCAGTCAGGCTTCCGCCTCCACCAATGCACGAGTCTGCTGTTTCACCATGACGCAGAGGCTCCATGTTTCCAGTCCTCATTTTACTGGACCTTTCAATGCAGTCCCAACAGCCAAACCCTCCCCCCTCAGAATGTCCCTGTTGACTCTCTGACACCACATCCTCCCAGGTGTCCGCCATCCCTAAAGTGTCCCTCTGGATGTACTTTGCCACCTTCCCTACTACCTGGTGTTTAAAAGTTGGGACTCCTCTGGGCTCAGCACTATTCCTTCCTCTCATTGTTCTCTCCCCACACAGTCCTACACCCACAGGGCACTCAATGCTGTCTCTGTCTGCACCCTAGAATGTACATCTCCATCCCAGACAGGCAGTTCTGAGAGACAGGCCTCATTTATTCAGTTTGTCCACTTGTGAATATCATAGAACATTATGGATAGAGGCATTATAGATATCCTCTCCAACACTGAGTGCTTACCTTTTTCCTCTGCCCAAAGAGAAACCCACTCTGTTCATATCCATAACCCACCAAGTCATTCACACAAAGTATCCTGAAAATCATCCTCAGCAACTCGTGTTCCCTCTTCCTCCTCCCTTAATGTAATCTGTCACTAAGCACTGTCAATGCTCCCGCCAAAATAAACCTCCAAACTTTTCTGTTCCCTCTCATTACTCTGCACCATCATCTCCAGATCATTCTAAAAAGTCCCCTCACGTCTAAAAAGTCTCCTCACGCATCTCCCTGGTTCCCCCTTGCCTCGCTCCAGTTCCTTCTCAGAGCAGCCAAAGAGAGCTTTTTAAAATATAAACTGTTTCATGCAAATCCTTTAGTACCAGCCCATTGCACTCCATAAAAAATCCAAAATCCTTCACATAGCATACATGCCCGGTGTCCGACACCTTCCAACCTCAGGTCCTACCACAAGGACCAGACACAATGGCTCTTGTCCCCATTTTTTGAAGACACAAAACTACTTTTTTGCCTGAAAACCTTTAGGTGTGCTGTCCTTCTTCCTAGATTTTTTTCCCTCCGTGCTTTTTCTAGTCAACTCCTACTTACACTTTAATGTCACCTGCGCATGGAGGTCTTTGCTGACTGCCCTGTCTAAATGGATTCTTTGCCCCATTTTCTGTCATAATACCCAATCTTTTCCATAGTGGTGCAATTTTTTTTTTTTTTAGGTAATATTGGTTTACAACACTACATGATTCAGGGGTATAGAATCACGCTTCTTCCAATGTTTGTTACCACACCAAGACACCCACAGTTCCCCACCACAGTTTATTGTGCACCCTCCAC
This sequence comes from Scalopus aquaticus, assembly GCA_004024925.1. Taxonomy (NCBI): domain Eukaryota; kingdom Metazoa; phylum Chordata; class Mammalia; order Eulipotyphla; family Talpidae; genus Scalopus; species Scalopus aquaticus. Next base: position 16,053 of record PVIJ01013842.1, read on the forward strand.
AGTTTGCTCTCCACCCTCTCTCTCTCCTCTGGTAACCTCAGCTTTACACCTTCAGATTTCTACGGTTTGTTTTTAGTTTGGTTTAGTCTGACCATTTGTTTTGCCCAAGTGCTACATATAAGCAGTACCGTCCAGTATTTATATTTCTCCTGGCTTATTTCACTTGCATAATCCCCTCCAATTCCATTCACATTGTTGCAAATGGCAAGAGTTCATCATTTTTATGGCTGTGTAGTATTCCATTGTGTATACACAATTTTTAATTAAATGCTTTTTTGGGAGATTACTCACTCTCTCTCCCAAGTGCACAGTGGTGTTTGCCATTGTATATCTACACTGACTGGCAGGTGTGAATTTGTGGGATCTTAGTAAAGGAAAAGCGGAGGGAGAGAAGCTTTTTACAGTGGTTAAGTTTTGTTTCTTTATGAAAATAGTCAAGAAAGCCAACTGTTAAAGCTGTGATGAAAATGAAGTAAATACAAAAGGAAGTTAGGGAAAGTGATAATTTTCATTCAGGTAGACACAAGTCTAATTGCTATTCTCTGAACTTCATTCCTCACCTTATTCCCACTATTTCTTAGAAACTTTGCTACATTTTGAGAGAATGGCCCATAAAACTAAAATTCAGTCATCCATTTGAGGCACAATATAAAAAATAACAAAATTAAAATTAAATATTTTATTTTTTTCCTTAAATTTTAGACATTTTCCTATATCACTAAATATTTTTAATAGCCACTGATCCCTATTTTTAAAGATTTAATTATTTATGTTCATTACCATAAAAGTAAAAATTTCAGGTGAACACAGTAAATAATTTTATAATCTGTTTTCCTTAATTTCCATATCAGAAACATATTTCTACATTACTTTAATGACTTTATAATTTTCCATTATGTAAGTAAATCATAATTTATTTAAACAATCATCTATTTGTGAGATCTGGGGATGGTTTTCACTGTTCTGCTCAATGTTGCAAAGAATAGTCATTTAAACATCTGAGTATGTCTTTACTTATTTCCTCAGATTAAATTTTTTTGTCATGGAGTTGCTAAGTCAAACAGAAAATACTCATTTTAAAGCTTTTGGTAAGAATTGACACATATCCCTTCAGAAAAACAGTCTCTATTTACCATTAGTGTACATAGCAGTAATAATATTTCTTAAATGCCACTATTTATCAGATGTTCTATATATACCTGAGGATTATTTTAATCCTCACAATAACTTTTCAAAGCAGTTATCATCACTATCAATGAAAGTTGAATAAACCAAAGCTCAGAAAGAGTAAGAGATTTGGCACCCAAACGCACACAGTAAAATCTGATAGTGTAATTGCTAAGCAAGCTTCCCACCAGTCCACAACGTTCTTTAATTATTTCTACTAGCTTAGTAATATCTAATTATATAAAATATTAATATTTCCCCTATTTTATTGTTTGACATTGAGGTTGTTCCCAAAATTTCACTAAGTAACACTGTAATGAAGAGATGAAATAGTGGACAAAATCTAATTTTTTTAAGAAAACACAAAATGAAACATGTATGTCACTAAATCCCATGCATCTTGAAAATCCTTTTAATTCTTCATGGCCCATCCTAGGAGACAACATTGTGACATCTTCTGACTCTAGACATTATCAGTGTCTCCCTTTTTCTGACTACTCAGAGCACTCATTATCTGCTCAGAAATTTTGTTATTCCATCATGTAAATTTGGCACTGATTAAATATTGTTCTGGATGATTCTAAATTAGGTTCATGTTTGCAATCCTAGAATCCTTACAATACTTCAAGATCTTTGAAGACAGAACCTCTTCTACATCATGTGTGACTCCATTAGAACCTGTCAAAATGCTAGATACGTAGCAGATGGTCAACTGTAACACAGTGTTTGCATTAAAGTGAAAGCTGAAATGTCAACTATCTTATATCCTACTGATGTTCTCCAAATAAATGTTTTAAAACTCTAACATGATTCATATAAATAAGTTACTTCCAGATGAAATTTGTCATATAACATGTAAATAGTGCAGAATTTTTCATGATTTATTTTGTCATTCAGTAGAACGACCAATAATCGTTTCACTTTAGAAATTTCAAAGATTTTTTATAGGATCTTCATCATCATTTGCAGCATTTATGCAATTTTTTCCTTCAAATAGGCTGCTCATTTTACTTTTCATTACTTGGGCCCTAAACATGCGTAGGAAAATGCCACAGAGTTATCCTGATGTCCTTCAGAGAGCTCTGGGGTGCAGTGTGAGGTCCCACCTACAGCTAAGTGTGACTTCAAGCAGATCATTTAATAACTACGAGCCTCAGGGGTTCTTGTTTGTTTTGTTCAGTTCTGTTTTTTCCACATGAGCAATTAAAATAATATCTCTCCTACATTCTTTGCAAAGGCTAGTTATTAATATTATTGATTTGGAAACATATTCCATCTTATTTTTTATTTGTTTCTTCTTCCACTACATAAAGTCCAAGACTCTGTGGTCATTGCCAGATTGCCACCTGCCATCCCCCCAAAACTATTCATCTTCTCTTCAGTATAACTTTTCACTGAAAAATGATAGACATAAATAAAGAATATATGGACATATCTCACAAATTTCGTTTGCTATAAATATACACAACAACAGTATTAGTAAAAATTATGCCAGCTTTTACATTTCTTCTCTTGATTAAAGGAACAGTAAGGGATAAGACCTCTTTCTTAATCACTGTGTATCTGTCTTAACTCACAATTTTTGTGTCTCTCATGTCCAATGTATTCTAATCATTGGTTCAGTTGGTTCTATCTAGAAATTGTCTCTAGAATCTACTCTCTTCTCTATCCACCATGACATCACCTTACCTCAAGCTGTACTTCTCTGCTATGATGTCCACACCAATTCCCTTCTGATCCTTTTTTCACATTATACCCAGAGTCCTGTCTATTGATAAAATGCAATTCTTATTCATTTCCTCTGATTGAAACCCAGATAATTAACTTAGCATATACAATCCAGAATGAACAGATGCCTGCTCATCTATGAAGCTTCATCTTCTGTTGTTTCCATATGTACCACACATTAGCCATACAGACTCGCAAAAAACAGCTCCCAATGCTCTTACCTTAACATGGCTTAGCACGTACTGACCTCTCTCTGGAAATGCAATCTATACTTCTTTGCCTAGCAAATGCATAAGAATTCCTTAAAGTTTAGTTGGAACCACTTCCACTGTAGTAACTAATCCCCCCTAGCATACACTGCATTTGATGCATCTCCTCAGCACTTTCATAGCACACAGGGCGCCCCCATCAAAGCACTTATCACTCTGCTATAATTATTAAGTCGCTTTCTCTTCCCCTAGGTTCTCAGATTCTTGCGATCCGAACCCGTCTCTTTTCTTTGTCTATCCAGCACTGAAAAAGCATCTGCTCCTAAATAAACTCTTGATAATTTAATTAACCAACAGATCACAAGATACTTAGTAAAACAAAGCACTATAGAATTTATATTCCTTTCACAGAGGAGCTCAGGTTCTTGGATATGGTTTTAAAGTTCATCTCCCTCTTCATCCTACTACATGTAGTAAGAACAATTTATCTTACCAGAACCACTCTTATGACTTCCTTCCAAAGTCCTTAGTTCCACCACTAGCCATTTTGAGGTGTGAAGCTGGTCTGGCTAAAAACTGACTGAAGGGTGAAGATGGGCAAGAATCTACAAGAATGGAGAAAGAGCATAGCCCTATTCCAAGAGTCAGAGGAGCAAAGAAATGTGCTTTAAGGAAGTTTCTGCATGACAAACCATGCAAGGCCCGAGGTCACAGGTCATATGTACCAACTCTCACTGACCAGTCCAGAGAGCACAGAATATAAGCAGACTTCATCCTCTGAGTCAGTCCCAACTAAGGATTGGACAGATGTACCACTAGATAAGGGAAGGTGAAAACACTCTTCACAGAAGCCCACCCCTCAAAAGAACATTCTGGTAAAAACAACTTTAGGAGGAGAAGCAGAAAACACATAGGGCTTAAAGTTGACCCCATTCTTCTCAGAATGAGTAAAGTTCCCTTCGGCCATTGGATAAGGACCACAGAGAAGAACTCTTGCAGGCAGAGGTGCCAGGCTACCTTATTTGAGGACACAACTTGAACCCCTAACATAGTTCAAGAACTCAAGCTGAGGGAGCTTTGGTTGGGAGATAATGTTATAGAAACAAACAAAACTATGAAGTCCTATAAATATCTAATGAACCTAAGGTTCAAGTTATCTTATCCTATTAACCCATTGCTCTTAAAAGAAATCATTAGTGTAACTGCCATTTTTGTTTGTTTGTTTGTTTATCCTTTATTTTCACATAGGGCTTCGGGAAGGAGGGTATTTGTTTCCTTTCTTTATGAAATTTGAACACAAACAAGTTAAGAGGAAAGCCAAATGAAACCTGTGTACCCAACATCCTAATTCACTAGTCACTGTTTATTCCCTTCCACTTCTGCATAAGTAGATAAAGCAAATCCTATTCATCAGATTATTTCACTTATAAGCACTTTATTAAAGTCTCTGACAAATAAAATCATTTATACCATAATCACAACACCACTATCACACACACAAAAAAGTAAACAAACATTTCAAGATCAGAAGTCAAATAAGATTTGTCAGAGGCATTTTACAGGTTTCACATGCACACTTCCTCATTCCCTTTTGGGGTCACAACTATAACCTGCACTCACCAGATTCCTAAGGAAGCCCATGAGAACACAGACAATATGGACCTGTGGCTTGTTTATCTCCTTTCTGTCCCATGTTCCAGCTTTTCCAAGCTTTTCATCATTTATTTTGTTACACAGCTGTATAACAGTTGCAATTTTCGGCAGCTACTACAAGAATATCCTCAACTTTCTTATTCCATCCCCAGCAACTGGGTTTTTTACATGCAAAAAAAATTCCCTTTACAGATAGAAAAGTGGGGGGGCACCAATAGTTCAAAGCATATAGAAAATAAGAGTCAACTGAAACTAAAACCCAGGTGTCATTTGAATTCAGGCTCTTCTACTTACTGGTTATGAGAACTTAGATAAAGTAATGAACTTCTCTGAGCCTCAATTTCCTAACCTATAAAATGGAGATGTCTATTTCACAGAGTTAACATAAGATTTATAAACGACTTAGCATAATGATTGGCACATAGCAGAAAATAAATTGCTATTATCATTGGCAGTCCATGTGAAATTCTTCTCCTTCCCCTTTCCCATTCCAATAATCTGTCCCTTAAGGTGGAATAACCTGTGGAGTAAGGAAAACAGAGCAGTGATCTTTCATCAACAGAATCAGGCATAACACCCTACATACACAATCTAGTGCTGAATTAAGTGCTGAAATCCAGATCTAGATTCAAAGATACCTATTCTTTAAAGAACAAAAATATGTATAGTTAACAATGAAGACATTCAGAAATGAGATGTGAGAACAATGCAATAATGCACTGCTTCAGAGTTCTAGCTGAGAACCAGAATTCTCTGCAAGTCATTGTTCAAAGAATGATCCTCCTTTGTGAAGATCGTCCTCCTTAACTGAAAGCAAAACCTCATGAAAGACACAAATGAAAGGTGATGGAAAAGGAATACGCATATTTAGAGAGTCAAAAAGTCAAATTTCCCCTCAAAAGCAAAAGAATGTGAGAGGTCACAAACTTCATTGTTAATTCTTCCAAATATTCATATACTTACATAAATATTCTTCAGTCAATTTTAGTCCAGGTGACAATTTTACCTGGCATATTCAGCAGACAGGAGAGGGCAACGAAGAACACTCCCATCCTTTGGCAAGTGACTTCAACATCATCACCATCATCATCATCGTCATCCGTTACATTTGCATAGTCATTTACATATTTCAAAGCTCTTCCACACAGAGTACTCAGGTATATTTTTGAGCAGTTAACTTGTAAAAAGCAGTATGTGAAGAATTCTCAGGAATTTTGGATATTAAGCAAAAGTGAAGGGAAAAATATCAGCATACTTACTGGTTGATCAGATATTGACTGAACAGACACTACTTGCGAGGCACTTTGAGATAAGACAAATGAACAATAAAAGACATAATTCTCATTCTCTAGGTCACAATAATCACAATAATAATTCTAAATTCTGAGTGTTTATTTTGTGCCAGTAAATGTAAAATTATAATTACATTATTACTATTCCCATCTTACGAGAAAACCAAGGTTTAGAGAGGTTAAGTAGCTTGCCCAATGTCACAAAAGAAGTAAATAATAGAGCCACTTTCTGACGTGTCACCTATAAAGAGAAACTAGTTGAGGCACACTGCAAATTTTTGGCACATTGGAAAAATAAATATCTATATAAAATCACTCAATTAGTTTTCACACCTGAATTAGTGACACCTAGCCACTTGCCCATTGAAAAAAGTCTTATCATGGAAATATTTCGCTTACCAAAGATGGGGCACTTTCAACAAAGAAATGGAGAAAAACAATTTATTCAATTCAAAAGAAAAGACTGCTCTTCCAGTTTTTATTGCATTTCTAGTCAGAAGAACTTATATCAGGAACTGTTAAAATCAGATTCATTTCATGGTGTGGTGGAGGAAGTGGAGAAGGTGGTGAATTTTCTTCAAGTTGGATGTTGAATCACAGTAATGATTTTAAACATGATACGGAGTTCTACTTTATTTTAATGCAATGAGGTTAAGAAGCACATTTTAAAAGTTTACTGGAACAGCTTCCTCAGATTAAGATTTTGGAAGTAAAGAATCTAAGAGGTTAAAAGTACAGTACCTCCCGCCCCGTGTATACAGTGACTCAACACAGATCATGTTGTCTTCTGATGTGGCAAAACATTTAAACGCTGTATTTGAAACTGCCAGGGGAGGAGGGGACAAGAGTGTACTGATTTGTTCAAAGAAGTATAAATTCAGACATAAGAGTTGAGCAGATGAAAACTAGAGAATGCTTTAATCTCATTGCTAAGCTGTACTAAGCTCTCTGTAATCATGGATTTTTTTAAGAACTGAAGAGCTACTTAGTGGAAATTAAATAATTTCAGAGATATACAGAGGTTGATGACTATTATTCACTCTTCAAGATTCTACATCTAAGTGCAATTCTCAAAACATATCTGAATTATCAACCATCTATCCAGTTAATGTGGTTCCATTTCCAAGAAAAATGTGCTAAAAAAAAAAATCATACTCCCTAAGAAGTCACAGATATGCCAGAATTGGCTAAATAAAAAGACAAATTACAGTCGGTATTATCCTGAAATTTAAATGTATGGCTAGATGGATGAATTCTGGAAAATATTTGGGATCCTACTTTCCTGTGGAAATACATTTTCTTCCACAAGAGCACAAGCTGAGATTCACAATCAACCTAGAGCCGAAATTCAGATGCGCTTTGGCTCCAAGGTCACTGCACCACACTTGAGAATAACACAGCCCATCACAACATTCTCCTTCACTTGATCAAAACTCAACAATGAAATATAAAATCACAATTCTTTGGAGGCTTTTTAAGGTTCTTAAAAATATGACATTTATTGGTATTTACTATGTACCAGGCACTGTTCTAAGCTCTTTCCCTTTTTCACTCTTGCAAGCATCACCACAATCCTAAGAGGTAGCTGCTATTTTACTGCCCTGCCTTTCTTCTTCTCCATGTGAAAAAAACTGAAGAAATTGTTATCAGTTTCAAAGACTCATGCAGTCTTCTTACAATTTTCCTTTTTAATTACTTAACAGATATTTATTGAGAGTCAATGATACGTCAAGCACGAGGATGTGACAGTGCATGAAACAGCCTGGCCCACGATCTCACAATATTCATTGTAAAATATGAAAGATGAAAAAAAAGGATCAAAAACGTTTTAAAGGTCTATAAAGGAAGAAACAAGGAGCTAAATTAGAGAATAAAGTAGGGGACAGGTAACACCTTCTTTACATAGGGTGACTGGGACAGCCTCTCAGAAGAAGTGACATTGAAGAGTTAGAAGATAAAGGATGAGAAGATGCTAGATATGAAGCAGTGGGAGAAAGGTTCTGGGTTAAGACTCTAAAGTGAACGCATTCATCTAAAGCATATGCACCTGAAATGCCACCAAACTAAAGTAAAAGGATTTTTTAAAGTCAAGGAGAAAGGGAGAATAGGCAAGGAGACATACAGCAAAATATGTCGGAAGTCAAAAGTTATGGCAGAATTCCAGGCCAGCAGCAAAGGAAGCTGAGAGTCAATGATCTGTACCTCAGAATACTGAAAGGCATGGAATTGGCAGCACCAGATAGCTCTGGAAATAGAGGTAAGGGCAGGAGTGGGAAGAGGAGGAGGAGGAGGAATAGAAGAAGCTGATGAAAGCTATTTAAGAAACAATTGGATCCCTAAATTTTCTCCTACCCATATCCCTAAGACAGCACCCTCTCCAAACAGTGGCTAGATAAAGAGAGACATACATCAGGTCTCCAAAATGAAAGAAACCAAAGGAATGTGGTGGCTACATGAAATGTGAATACAGAATACAGAGCCAAACCAAGCTCTATTCCCCCAACACTTAGCAGCCAAACCCTAGCCCTTCAGACTAGAGATTGGAAGCTCCTTTTCCCCCCTTTCCTTCTGAGAATCTAACCAAAGAGGAAAAAACTGAAGACAGAAAGTGACATCTGGAAATTCCCCAGTAAATGACCCCCCTTGTACTAACATCAACAACTTAGTCTCAACCCTAAGCAAAGGATGTCCAGTCATCAAGAGAAATGCTGTAACCCAGAAGATAAACAAAAAGGAATAGAAAATCAACTTAGAAGTAAATGAAGAATCTATGTGGAAGAAACTCTTTTTAAAAGAAATATTAGAAACTGATGACAACAAAAGATTCTATATCCTTCTAGAGAATTTTTTTAAAAGTTGTTAACTCTTAGGAAAGAGTAAGAATCAGAATGGCAATGTATTTCTCAAAAGCAACAATGCAAGCAAGACATAATCAAGTGATGCTTTTTAAACCCCCAAAATAATTATTCTCAAAGTAAATTCTTTATTCCAGCAAACTATAAATCAAGAACAAAGACATGTCTAGATATTCATTTTTTTAAAAAATACATTTCCCATGCGCCTTTCTCCTGGGAAAGACCCATGTGTGTCAGGCTCAGAGGGCAGTCAGACAAGACGAAAGCTCTGTAGTTCAAGAAACACACTGTTATCACCAAGAGCCCCACATCCTACATACTAGATTTTTAACCTGAAGCAGAATGCCTGGCTGAGTGGGATCCAGATTCTTATTTCTTCTTGAGCCAATGAAATTCCTACTCTCTTCCACAGTCTCCTGGAACAGCTAAGGGCAC